>PVHY01024980.1:0-18962 GCA_004024945.1 Uropsilus gracilis | reverse complement strand
AACAGAAACTATGTTAAAAAACACCCACCCACCCATAAACCAACCAAGAGGCAGGCGAGAGATTCTGAGGGGAATGGTGGCACCTGCTGTGGGCTGGTGTTCAACTTCCTGTGTGGTTTTGGGTGAGGTTGCTTTGCATCCCTGCTTCTTCTGCTGCTGCACAATCTGGTGGTTTGCAAGGTTTTTTGTTTGTTTGTTTGTTTTTTTGAGACTAGGTCTGGCTGTTTTTGCCTTTGGAACCGCAGTTCTCATTGCCCGGGGTACCACGGACTCAAGCAATCCCCAGGCTCAGCTTCCCAGGTAGCTGGGATGACAGGCGCGCGCCACCACGCCCAGATATTTTTTTGGGACTAGGTCTCACTACGGGTCCCAGGCGGGACTCGAACCGCGATCCCTAGCCCCGGCTGCTTCATAGGCTGAAGCTTACAGGCACGAGCCACCGTGCCCGGCTTGGTTTGCAAGGTCTTGCCCTGCAGGGATGCCATTCTTACCTTTAAACCTTCCTGGGGGCACTGACAGGAGATTGAAACTTTCCTCCCTCACTCAGGTCCAGAGACAAGGAGTTCCATGTTCACAAATGCAGATGCAGACTGGGGCGACAGGTCTGCTGTCCTGCCCCACGTGCCCAGGATGCAGGGAGGGCTACTGTATGGTGGGAGAAGCTTCAGGGACAGCCCCAGGTCAGGAAGCATCTGGAGACCTACAGCCTTGAGGAGGCTGCTGGGATTGCTTGCCGGGTGGAGATGACAGTATGCTCAGTTGTGTCTGAGCTGCTGGCCCTTTAAGGAGCCCCTCTGCCTCGGTGCTCGGCCTCATGCTCAGCACATATTAGACTTCATGGCCAGCACTGCTCCTGGCTGAGGGGAGACAACTGAGCACGAAAGTGACTTTTGGCCGGGCATGGTGGCACATGCCTGTAGGCGGCAGCCTAGGAAGCCACAGCAGGGGCCAGGGATCGCAGTTCAAGTCCTGTTGGGGGCACGTAGAGAGACCTAGTCCCCAAAAAATAGCTGGGTGTGGTGGCACGCACCTGTAATCCCAGCTACCTGGGAAGCTGAGGCTGGGGATTGCTTGAGTCTGTGGTACCCCAGGCAACGAGAGCCTGAGGTTCCACAGGCAAAAATAGCTAGACCTAGTCTCAAAACAACAACAACAAAAAGAAAGTGGGTTCTACTCCCATAACACTCACCGAGTGGTCCTCCATGGGCGTCAGCGACAGTTTCAGTTGTGGGTCACCGCGGGCTGTGGGCTCTGCCCTCATAGAAGGGGTTTCTGCCCTCATAGAAGGGGTTGGTGGAAGCCCCGCCCCCGCACAGTGGCTGTGGCCCAGCAGGGAGGGAGGGGAGGTCGGTCTCATGCAAGGTTGCTGGCTCCCGTGGACACCCAGCGCACACAGGTAGGTTCTTGCTCTACCCCTCCACCCGGGACCGGCGGCGAGCCCTCATCTATTTTGCACCTACTGTGTACAGCCTCTCCACTGAACATTTCCACAGGTACCCCTTCATATCAGGCTCATGTCAATGCTTTTTTCCAGAGGAGAAAGCTGAGGACAGAGAGGGTGGGGAATGTGTCCAGGGGATGAGTGAGGGGCTACTCACAAGGTCCTGCTCCAGTCACCATTCTGGGCCCTGTGTACCCACTAGATCTTAGCCAGAAGGCTGAGAAGCGATGGGCCCTGTGTACCCAGGCCCCATCTTTTGGGCCTGTCTGTGAGGTAGAAATCAGAGACGGTGAAGGGGGGTAG
Organism: Uropsilus gracilis; assembly: GCA_004024945.1. Lineage (NCBI taxonomy): Eukaryota > Metazoa > Chordata > Mammalia > Eulipotyphla > Talpidae > Uropsilus > Uropsilus gracilis. Next base: position 17,218 of record PVHY01024980.1, on the reverse strand, counting down.
CGGTGGATATAGGGTTATCATCCCAGTAGAGGGTTCTTCTGGAGACCAGAAAAGCCACCTGGAGACCAGGAGACCACCTTGTGCACAACTTTCCTGCTCTCTTTCTTTTTTTTTTTGAGAGTAGTTCTTGATATTTTTGCCTGTGGAACCGCAGGCGCACATTGCCCAGAGAACCACAGACTCAAGCAATCCCCAGCCTCAGTTTCCAGGTAGCTGGGATTACAGGTGTGCACCACCATGCCTGTCTATATTTTTTTGGAACTCTGTCTCACTATGTGCCTCCAGCAGGATCCCTGGCCCTGGCCATGGCTTCCTAGGCTGTCGCTTACAAGCATATGCCACCATGTCCGGCCTTTTTGGGTTATTTTTTAAGAGTATAATTACTATTTCAAGGAACACTTGAAAACAAATTTAAACAGTGACATGCTTTCTATTCTTGTGAGAGTCTGCTGCTGTTATGGAATTCATTGTTCATGGACCACTTCTGTAAGCAACAGCTTATGGAGTCATGACTGGGTCTGGGGACTGCGGTTTGAGTCCCACCTGGGGCAACACAGTGAGACCTAGTCCCAAAAAAAGAGTTGGGCATGGTGGCGCACGCCTATTATCCTAGCTACCTGGGAAGCTGAGACTGGGGGTTGCTTGAGTTCATGGTACCATGGGCAAAGTGAACCTGTAGTTCCATGGGCAAAAATAGTGAGAATTCGTCTCCAACAAACAAACAAACAAACAACAACAACAACAACAAAGCCTTTTTACTCAGGCTAACTTGCACACCGTGAAGGGGCAGCTCTTGTAGCTCTATGAATTTGGACACAGTGATACCTGGGTAACCACCCCAAGGCCATCAGGCAGTACAGGAGAGATTCTGAGTATAAAGATCTCTGTCTCTTCTGAATTCTGAACCCAAGAGGATGTATGGTGAGCTCCTTGAAGTCAATGTATATAGAAATGCAAAAGCTGTGCTAGGGGCCCTGCTGGTTCCTGGAGGGCCTGGAGGGCTAAAGGTGCCAGCTCCATTCTCCCGCTCAGGAAGAAATTCCTAACTGCCTGGGGAAAGTTCGCATCAGGGAGGAGTGTCAGGCTGGAGTTTCTTCCTTTGCCTCTACTCCAGTGCTGGGCCAGAGAAGGACTTCTGACATTTGTTCAGCAAAAGTGATCTGACCATAGGGGTCCTTGGTCCCCAGTGACCTTTAAAGGGGAGAAGGAGGTGGGGAGAGGGTGGGTTAAAGTCTGATGCTGTCTGCCCTCCTCTTCCTAGACTCTGGCATAGTACTAAAATCTCTGCAGGGCTGACAGCAAACAGGGCGCTCAGATGAACCTCTGTATTTTTTTTTTTTAGAGACTAGGTCTCGCTATGTTGCCTGGGGTTGTCTTGAACCTGTGAACCCAAATGATCCCTAGCCTTAGCCTCTCAGGTAACTGGGATTACAGGCATGCACCACCACACTCGGCTGAACCGCTGTATTTTCGATTACTTGCTCATTGGTTTATGATCCATCTTAACCTTCTTTAAGCTCTGTGAAGACAGGAAGGTTTTCTGAGGTCATGGTTTCATCTTCAACTTGCAGAACAGTTGCTTTTACATAGTAAGTGCACAGCAAATATTCGGCCAGTGAGGGAGTGAAGGATGAGGGGGTCTCTAGATGAGCATTCTGAGATGGGAAGCAGGGAACTGGCACTGATAAGAAGACCTAAGAGCTTGTCTCCAACTATGTTTCTACTCCAGTCGCATCAGGAGCAATGTGGATGGACGGTACCTGGTGGATGGTGTTCCCTTCAGCTGCTGCAACCCCAACTCTCCACGGCCCTGCATTCAGTACCAGCTCACCAACAACTCAGCACACTACAGCTATGACCACCAGACAGATGAGCTCAACCTGTGGGCGCTTGGCTGCAGGACTGCACTGCTGAGTTACTACAGCAGCCTCATGAACTCCATGGGCGCCGTGACGCTCCTCATCTGGCTATTTGAGGTGGGTCTCAGACAGCGGTGACAGGGGAAGAGGGGCCACTTGCCCTATTGAACTTAAGGGGGTGGAGCCTGGAGCGAACACCTCCCTCTCCCTCAGAACCAAACCTCAGCTGGTCAGGCAGGCCTGGAAATGAACCTCAGTACATCCACCGTTTTTTGGTTTCTGTCCTATTGGGTAAAAAAATAGAATTTATTGAGGTAAAATTCACAGAACTTAGTGTTAACCAGTTGAAAGTGAATAATTCAGTGGAATTTAGTACATTTACATGTTGGGCAGCCACCACCTCAACCTGGTTCTAAAGCATTTCCACCAGCCCAAAGGTAACCTCATATCCATTACATAGTCATTCCATTCTCCCATCCGTGGACATCACCAATATATGTTCTGTCCTTGTGAGTGTATCTATTCTGGACACTTCTTATAAACGGAATCACATAACAGGTGACCTCTTGTGTCTGACTTCTTTCACTTAGCAGGTTTGAAAGTGTATCTTTGTGCTTCCTCTCTCTGAGTCTGAGATCCTGAAGTTATTTAATCTCTCTGTTATATGGGCTGTTAGCACTTAGCTTAGGACTACTGGGAAGCAACAGGAGATAACATGTATATTGGGGTGTTCTGTAAATGGGAGTTATTTGCGTTTGCGCTTGTCTTGAGACACTGGGTCATCATTTACTGACTGTTCTGATAGTTTGTGGGCTCATCTTATCTCATCAGTAAGACTAACTCCTCTCTCTGTCTACAGGGCTTGGGATGTAGCAAGTCCTTAGTGAATGTGCTGAATTCATTTCATTTACGGAATAGAGTTTTTAAAGGCCGACCGGGTGTCAGGCGCTGTCCTAGGTGCTGAATGAACAAAGGTGGCACAGAGGGTAATGCAGAAGTTCTTGCTTGGAATTGATAGCAGAAAATTCAAATGTACAAAATGAGAAATATGAGGTGGAGATGCTTATTACACGAAAGAAGATTCACGAAAGGTTCTGAAAGTCTCTCTCAGTATTATGGAAACTCATAAGTAGCTGCGCTTTTGCCTGGGACACACCACCTCCAACTCACCACACCAGACTAGAGGGACTGTCCTGCTTGAGATCTGGGGCGGTTTACCTTTTTTCAGATTTTATTTTACTTTATTTTTTGGGTATTATTTACTTGTTTTTATTCATTAAATCACAACCTCAGTAAATGGTTTTTGGGATAACTCTGCCTAATCTTCTCATAGTCTTGCATACTACGAAGACATATAAGCACAAATGGGGATTTGTGTAGAAACAAGTGGCTAGCAGTACAGATCTCAAGCAGTACAATCCCCTTAGTCTGGTGTGGTGAGTTAGAGGTGGTATGTCCCAGTCAAAGGCACAGCTACTTACGAGTTTCCATAGCACTGAGAGAGACTTGTTTTCAGACTCTTTAATGAGTCTTCTCTAGTGTAAGAAAACACCCCCACCTCCGTTTCTGGTTTTCTATGTTTGGGTTTTCTGCTGTCAGTTCAAAGCAAGAACCTCTGAATTACCCTCTGTGCCACCTTAGTTCGCTCACTCACATATTTGCTAATTCAGAATACAACATAAGCCAAAGAGGCAAAAACAACAGCAAGCTGACGAATAACCAGTGAACAGCTGGCACGTCTTCATCCTGACTGTGTACCAGGTTACAGGCTCTATGAATACTGATGCTTTATCAGCAAATCTGAAAACCATATGAGCAAAGTGAGACCCCCTACTCACAGGGCTAGTTATGAGCCAGGGCTGGAGTTTGAATTGAGGCATTGTGACCCCAAAGTCGGTTTCAATGGCTGCAAGTGAACAAACCCAAATGACCTGTTACTAACATCCATTCCATATGAACCAAAACAATAGAAGTTAAAGGAAACCACCTCTCATATTATTTGTAGAAAATGTGACTTTTTTTTTGAAGAAAAAAAAAAGGCTATTTTTGCCTGTGGAACCGCAGGCTCCAGGGTGCCACAGACTTAAGCAGCCCCCAACCTCAGCTTCCCAGGTAGCTGGATTACAGGCGCGCACCACCACGCCCAGCTACTTTTTTGTTTTTGGAACTAGGTTTCGCTACAGGCCCCAGGCGGGACTCGAACCGCGATCCCTAGCCCTGGCCGCTTCATAGGCTGAAGCTTACAGGCACGAGCCACTGTGCCCGGCCAGGAAAATACGACTTTTTCATTCTGCCCACAGGTAGCTACTGAACATTCAGTACATGCCTGGCAGCATGCTGGTGGTGGGGGCACAGGGAGAGGTCCAGGGCTGATGCACCTAGGATGGGTGCTGAGTTAACAGGTGAATGTGGGGCGGAACAAGACTCTGGGCAGAGAAAACAGATAATTTAAAGACTGGAAGAGAGACAGGCTGGGGTGTGGGTGGGACCCAGAGCCCAGAGTGGCTGGGAAGACAGGAGGACCCAGCTGGAGGCTGGGGAAAGGCAGGTCTGTTGAGTGCCAACACCTGCTGGGCTGGGTAGGCCCATGCCAAGCCAGACGCAGTGGATTCTGCCTCATTCGCAGGGCTTGGGGACCAGCAGCCACAGGTACCAGCTGCTTCTCCAGGGGCCTTGTACCTCCTCTCTCCCTGCCAGGTGACCATCACCATTGGGCTGCGCTACCTGCACACGGCGCTGGAAAGTGTGCCCAACCCTGAAGACCCCGAGTGTGAGAGTGAAGGCTGGCTGCTGGAGAAGAGTGTGCCAGAGACCTGGAAGGCCTTCCTGGAGAGCTTGAAAAAGCTGGGCAAGGGTAACCAGGTGGAAGCTGGTGCAGGCCAAGCCCCAGAGGCTGGCTGATGGCCCCGAGGCCCTTCCTCCCTGCACATCATTAGTGGACTCCAAGAAAGTGGATCCCCCTCGTTCAATCAATTTCCCACGAAGGGCACCCACTTCACAGACTCTTCCTGATGGTGGAGGATCCGTAAAAGCAATCAGCAAACGCTTGTTGCATGCTGGACGCAGAATGAATGTGCCCAGCTCAGGCCCGCTGCCCTTGGACGTCCCTCACGGTGGGCTCCACCCTGGGCCTGTCCCTCCCAGCAGGTGGGTTCAGTTCTGCCCTGAAGCTACTGGGCTCATCCGAGGGCTTGCCCTCTTTGCAGGCTTGCTGTTGGGAGCTCCGGGTTGCTCCTTTCTCTCTCCAAAATGTCACGTGGTACATAAGTCAGAATCCTGCAAGATGTACTGGTCACGCAGTTTCTTATTTTTTCACTTGCCAAGATCGACTGGTTGGCCATTGTATTTGTTTAATGGCAGAAGGCGGGACAATTATATTTTTCAAAGAGTAATGTTTCTCCAAAATGTGGATGGCTCAAGAGAGGAGTTCTTCCAATGGGCAGGAGAACTTAGATTATTGTCCTCCTCGCAAGCAGTTAAAGACCTGCCTTTGCCATGTTGTGGTCACCTGCCCTCTGGAGCGAGGCAGGGGCTGAGGAGTCAGGGTGCTGGCTCTCCGTGACACCCCCCCCTGAAGCGCCAGTTGACCCTCCCCCCCCTTGGTTCATCTACGGAAGCACTGGGTTGGATCATGGCCCTTCTGTGGAAGAAGAGCAATAACCAGGGAAGAGATCACTGCTTGGAGACCAAGCCTCTTTTCTCAGTGGGCCCAGGGACACCCAGAGGTGCCATAGCAGCCTCCATGCTCAACACTGCCTGTGGTGGAGGGCGAAGAGTCCCCTGGGAGCTTTTTCCTGTTTCTTTCTCCAGACATCTATTCTGCAAAGCAGAATGCCTGCGTTCAAGAAGATTCTTTGAGCTGGCCTGTCTTCCTGAGTTGCAACTGTAAGACTAGTTTTTGCTTCCCCCCAGGAAAAACAGAGAAAGGAAGCTTTTAGGTGAAGGAGAGAATAACTCTTGTGTTCTAAGAGTTTTCATTGTGGAGAAAATAAGGCTTCTGGAGCTGCTGAGTATTTGGGGGCTCTATTTCTTTTTTTCTTTTCTTTTTTTTTGAAACTAGCTATTTTTGCCTGTGGAATTGCAGGCTCATGTTGCCCGGGGTACCACAGACTCAAGCGATCCCCAGCCTCAGCTTCCCAGGTAGCCGGGATTACAAGTGGGCACCACCACGCCCAGCTATATATTTTTTGGAACTAGGTCTCGCTACGTGCCCCCAGTGGGACTTGAACCGCGATCTGTGGCCCCAGCCGTGGCTTCTTAGGCTGCCGCTTACAGGCATGCATCACCATGCCCGGCCTTATTTGGGGGCTCTAATTGTCCAACACCTAAGGCCAGTTCAAAGATGCCTGGATGCAGCCATTTAGTTGGATTTCAGTCTCCTTGAGACCAAGACATGACCACACTGAAAATGCTGAGGTCACCCCCTTTGTCCATGTGTAGCTACCCACTCCCAGGAGCGCTGGAAATGTGTGTGGCTGCTGCTCTAACCCTGCACGTGTAACTGTGCTGTTAGCAGTTGTACATAGACAATAAAACTCATATTGATGAAAATCACTGTTAATAAATGACTATCTTAGCCCATTTGAGAGTATGTTTCAAAGGATTCCCAATTCTAGACAGTATTTGTTAAACAAAACAGAACCTAAGTGTGATAGGAAGCCTTTTTTTCAGGTTCATGAGGATACGTTGACATTAACTTCTCCAGGCATGGGAACTGAACAGAGGAGGTATGGTTTGGAATCCCTTTATGTTGCTTTCACAGCTGGGTGTGTTGTTTTAGATCTTAACTTTAAGATCGGCAGAGCAGTCCGTCCACATGTGGCCAGCACACAATTTGTTCTACTTGCAAGTACGAGTTGAACTATTTTCTAATCCCAGTGAACTGTCACTGGGCACCAGGCCGGCACCTGCCATGGTTTCGATGCTGCAGGAGGCACAAACCTGCACTGTCCTCAGCACACGCAGCTCCCCCTGACCCAGCTGGAAGACGCTGCCTTGGAAGCACCATCAGCGGGCAGGGGTCACTGCAGGCTGGGCGCCACCTTGCTCCCTTTGCTTTTATCTGCAGTAACCATGCAATAACCATGGCTGCAAGTAATCTCCACTTAGTAATCTCCAAACTAGAGTTTGGGTCAGAGGTGACTTTAATGTGGAGTCTTAGTGATTAAAGCATCTATCATTTTTTTTCAAATATGGTTGAAACATTTTCCCAAACAAGGGAACAGTCTCTCTGGGGCCAGGTACTAGGGTAGGTGTAAGCAGCCTGAGACTCAGTTGCTGGCGGGGGACCAAGGGAAGACTGACCCTATATCAAGTCTCACAGTTGCTTCAGTCAACTCACGGTGAGCTCTTACTGGGGCTTAGGTAGCCAGGTGGCTGACAGAAAAGCCTGGTTCATGTCTTCTAGTCACCTACCAGTGCCCAGTAACACTCTGGCAACCAGGTTCTTGTTTCACCTCAGTTTTCCCTTAGGTCTATGTAAATGCCATTTTCCCCAAGGAACTCAGCCAGCTTTTTTTTCTGCCAGCTGGGATGGCAGGCAGTAGACTGTCTCTGAACTTGTATTTTTTTAGAAACTAACTCCATAGCGAAGCAGGTAAAAGCTACTTATTCTGAGTATTTAGGAAGAGTGTGCTAGAATCCGCAGCCTCTTGCAAAACATTTCAAGCTCAAGACTGAGGCACTAGTAATAAACCCCGAGTAGCCTCAATACGAGTTAATAAGATTAGGTGCTTGACCTGCACGCTCCCCTGTCCCTCCTTCCTGGCTACTATGCTCGTCAGCAGGTTCATAGCTGAGCCAGGAGCATACCAACACAAATCGGCCTGCTGGTCTGGAAATAGCTCTGGTGACAGGGCAGACAGCAGTGCTGGGTGTGAGAAGTAGGAATGGGGGGAGACACTTTGGGAGCCCAGGGAGAAGGCTCTTCCTGGGCTACAGGGGCCTGGGGATTGGCTTGAAGGAGACATCAGGTTCTTTTTTTTTTTTTCTAATGTACAACTTCAATTTAATCACAAGGAAAAACTCAGACAAACTTAAAATGAAGACATTCTAGTAAATAATTGCCCGAAGATAATACCCTGCTAATATTCTCTATTGCTAAAGACAAAGAAAACATTCCCGAATAAGAAAACCAAAGAAACATAATAACTAAATGTAATTTCTAGTCCTAAGTTGGATCCTATATTAAAGGGAAGAAATTGCTATAAAAACATTATTCGGTCAATTGAAAAGCTTAAAATGTGAATGATAGATTAAAGTATTGAATCAATATTATGCTTACTGAAGTAATACCTATGAGAGGATATGCTTATTTTTATAAATACACATTCAACCATAATTTATACAACTTTTTCAGAAAAAAATGTGTAAACAAAGCAAATGATCGTACAAATGGGAGCAAATGTTACTAGATGAATCTAGGAACATCAGGTTCTTGATGACATGATATTCTGGCCTCCAGACTGAAAAGTGGAAACAGTGAGATGAGCGAAAGTTGAGCTACAAGGGTGGAGGAGCGGACACGAGGAACAACTAGGCACTTACCCAAGGGGAGCGAACAGTCAGGTCTACACAAAATCCCGCACACGTGCATCTGTCTGTAGGTGCTTCACTCATAATCACCCAGGTGCCCTTCACCTGTGACCGCAAGAACACCTGCACAGCGGACGACTCAGTGCCCACAGGGACAGGGATGACTCAAATATATCAGTCTCCCCAGCAAGTAGCTAGACTCCAAGTTCTATTTGCAGATAAACCTGTGTGACTGTCCAGAAGAGGTGAGCCCAGAGGGACAAACTGGGTAAACTATTCTACTTCTTGATTGTGGTGGTTGTTAAATGTTTGGATCCGTCCAAGTATATGAAACTGTACATTGAAAGGGGGGATTTATAAAACAGCTTCAGTACATCTGACTTAAAAGAGTAAGGATGAGGAGCATGTCAGAGGGGCTGAGAGAGTCCAGGAACTGATAATTCTAGAAAGAGGGAGGGGTTAGGGGGCACCAAACCAGGAGACAGGGAAAGCTCCACACAAACCTTTTTAGTCTGGTGCTTTCCTGTGGGATTTAGAGGAGTGCAGTTCTGCTCTTGTAGGCATTGGCACTCCTGTATATCCCGAACACAGTTTTCTTCCTGTGTAAGTTTGCTTCCTCTCATAAGGAGAAGGTGTCTGGGATCAAAGAGAACAGATCACCAGGTCAGGATGAGCAAGAAGAGTTTTAACATCGGGAGAGAGTGAGTGCCTCGTTTTCCCAGTTGAGGTCGAAAAAAAAAAAAGATTCAAAAGGTCACAAGCTATCACAGTCACTGGACTGGAAGCTTAATCAGCTGAAATGATGATCAAGCTTTTTCTGGGAAGGTCAGGATGGCTTGGCAAGAGCTCATAATGGATGCTAATAATGTAAGCATCTTAAATTGCAAGCTAATACAGATGACCCCTTTTATCTGTGGCAAGCAAGGTGACAGGGGGATCCTTCCCCGGATGTGTGGGAAACCTAACAGAATGGAGACACAGGTAGACGTAGTCAGGTCAACAACTAGAGCATTTATTTGGATATCTTTAAACTTTTTACATATTATACATTTCAAATTTTACAAGTTGTCCACAATTTATTAAAGTTAGAGCCAATTTATTCAACAGATATTCTCCCTGATATGGAAAGCAAGTTATATAAACATTTCTACAATAAACATAATACATGCGGAAGAAATCATGAAACTAAGAATGATTCATTAGACAGGGAAGATGACCAGTTTGATGATAACCATACCAGAAGATAAAAGGGGGGCATGTTGAAATTTCATGTATATCACCTCTTAGATTCCCTCCTGTTCTCAGAGGATGAAATCCAGGGATACTCGCTGCTAACTCCAGACTTCCATGAAGTGATGACTGAAAGCTAGAGTACTATTGGAGTTTTAGTGTTTATAATCCATTTACGGATGGAGAAACCTGATCTTCTAATTTTAAATTCAATGAACATATGGAGAAAATCCAGAAGCGGCAGAATGAAAAAGCTAAAGGTATGGGCATGTGAAAAAGGTAAAAATAAACATTAAAAATCATGATGCCATTCACACCCATGCTGCTCAATTTTATGACTGGAAGAAAGGTCAGGAAAGGAGGGATGACATGGGTTCTGCCTGGTGTTTCTTCCAGTTGTCTTCCTTGGCAGGATGGGCCAGTCCCCCGCAGGACGGGCAGGGTTGTGCTCTCAGGGGCGGTTCTTCCACCTGCTACTGAAGAGGAAGCAGTGAATTTGGTTTCTGCAGCCCTACTGATTTTAGCCTACCGCCTGGATTTCTGCCCTTTCTCCCCGGTATACTGTGGAGCGCACCAGGCTGAGTGGAAGGAGCTTGAAGATGCAGTTGAAAAATTGAATGAAAAGTTCATTTGCATTGGATAAAAAAAAAAAAAATATCCCAGAGCCTCCTGTTAGTCACTTGTCTCCTAGGCCCATCTCAGAGGCTCAGAATTCATTCCTCCACAGACCTGCTGTCATTCTCAGCCTTTTTCTAAGCATTGGTGCATATTTAGCAAATGAGCATGGCTGTATGCTAAACAGCAGGTTTAAGCTGTTTTACTAAGCGGTTGTCATTCTAGGAAGGCACCTCTCTTAGTAAGAGCTATGTTTAAAAATACTAAAAAGCCTGGGTGCATGAGCCATCCCAGGAGTGTACTAAGCAAGCCAGCAGGTAAAGAACAATTCATCTACTCCAGGAAATGCTGGAAGGTGTGTGGTGGGGGAACCTCAAAACACTGATTTTGCATTCCTTTTTGTTGTTATTAACGTTTGATTCTAGATGCAGCACACACTCTTTCAATTAGACTTACTCTCTAGTTTTAGGAATAAGAGAATATATCATCTGAAAAATTAGGATACTCTGTTTTCAAAAAGCCCTTTAAATTGAGTTTTTATTTCTTCTGAAAGTCAGTCTTGCCAAAAAAAGGAAAAAAAAAAAATCCAGCCTTGAAAACCAGACAGCATATGAAGAAACCTGCACCACTTCCTCCCACAGGCTCCTTTGGCAAGAGGGCACACGGCCCCAGAGACCAGGGTGGCTGCTTCCACACCCACAGCTCTGCTCTTGGAGGTAGGGTCCTGCCCGCGGGGGTGCTGTCCAGATCAGGTGAATGTCCAGAGCAGCAGCAGCGAGCACAACGAACCGGCCAGACTCTGCTTTCTATTCTGTCTAGTCAGCTGCAGCTCAGAGCTGCCCAGTGTCAGGGATGCCACCCGGCTCAGCCTGTCGGACGCTGATCTAATGTGGTCTCAAAGGCCCAGGGTTCCATGAGGGAAAAAAGCTTCTCACTGGATCCAAAAACTCCAACTTTTGTTTGAGTGACACGGTAAATGGTGCAAGAAGGTGTGCTGATGGAAGACAATTTTCATCTGTCTCCGGAGCCAAAAACTATAAAGATAAAACTGGGAAGAAAAGCTTCAATATAGAACTTATTTCCAAATTCATTAGAACATTCTGTTCTCTTTCTTGAAAAGCCAACTGCATTACAAAATCCAAGTCTGTGTTTGGTAGCGAAGCAGTTATAGATGCTGCCAGTCGATGCCGACCAGGGTCTGATTTGCTTCCTGTGCGTGTCCAATCTCCTCCGTGATGCTGTGCTGGTGCCAGAGCTTCTGGATCTTCCGGAATCGTTCTTTGCACAAATGCAGGGGATTCCCCCGTCTAGAAGGAAGACACATGTCACTCAGCATGTGTTCTGTTTAGTCATCAATGACATCCCAACCTTTTCCAATTTACTGCTTTTAGATCCCCTGCAAACTGTCTGTTGGGCAGGTGGTAGTATTTAATGTATTATTTCTGCAGGTTTGCCTGGAGCAGCTCAAGGGGACTAAGTGTTGAAAAGAAGCAGGTGTCCACAAGCTACCCAGGCCAGGGAGTCGGACTGGGAAGGAGGCTGAGTGGCTAATATCGCCTGTTGACTGTTTCGCTGGTAAAATGTAGAAAAGGGAAAGGGGCAGGGAAGGGGGCAGAAAGAGAATTATGGGAGAAATGTTCCTCGGAGTGCTGTCTTTGTCACTAAAGTCTAAACAAAGCAGCCAAATGGGAATTACTCTAAGCAAAGCACAGGTCTGGGTGAATCCACACTGGCGTAGGTGCTGGGCGGGTGCTTCGGCCTCCACCAGAGTGCTGCCTCTGATGTGCTGGCCCGGCTCCTTCCTCAGGGCAGCAGGAAGAGCCACACGAGATGGTGCCTGCCTGTAACCTCGTTGTCAAACACCTAGGCCAGTCCAGCTATATATCTTTTTCATTTTCTTTTGCAGGGACTAGGTCTCGCTATGTTGCTTGGGGTATTCCTGAACCTACGGACTCAAGTGATCCCTAGCCTCAGCCTGTCAGGTAGCTGGGATTACAGGCGTGAGCCACCACACCCATCTTTTTGTTTTGAGAATGGGTCTTGCTACTTTTGCCCGTGGAACCACAGGCTCATGTTGCCCGGGGTACCACAGACTCAATCCCCAACCTCAGCTTCCCAGGTAGCTGGGATTACAGGTGTACTCCACCACGCCAGCTATTTTTTTGGGACTAGGTCTCGCTACGTGCCCCTGGTGGGACTCAAATAGCGATCCCTGGCCCTGGCCATGGGTTCCTAGGCTGCCACCTACAGGCATGTGCCACCATGCCCGGCCTTTATTTTTTTGAGACTAGGTTTTGCTATGTTGCCTGGGGTAGTCTCGAACCTACGCACTCAAGTGATTCCTCGCCTCAGCCTCCCAAATAGCTGGGATTATAGGCACGCGCCACCACACCCAGTCCCATCTACATATCTTGCTGCAGTTTCCAGACCTTCAATTCCTGCCCCTCCAGGCTGGCTGGTTGTCTAGGTTAAGGCTTTTACTTTCATTTGTCAAAAATAGGTTGTCTAAAATTTAAATTTTGTAATTTGAAAGCTTGAGAGGTGGGGTAGGAGTCAAGGTGGGAGGGAGCTCAAAGGACTATGGTGGTGGATGCTTGGAGCTTAGTGGTGGTGGGCTGGTGTGTGAACAAGTATTTGTAGAGGTGTCTGCCCTTGAATCACACATGGTGCCCACAAGCTACATTACCTCATAAGCAGAATTCTAAAACAACAGCAAAACAGTGCTTGAGGGGAACTGCTGTTATGCTGTGGTCATGATAAAACGGAAATGACTTATTTGGTAGAAGTCATTAAACCTCAAATACTACTGCATCACTCTATTGTTATAATACATAAATTTTGGTGCCTCAGATTCTTAGAGAATAAGAACACTTCTTATCAGTTAAAATTTTTTCTTCCCTTTCACTCTAACACTAGCTCTCCCCCATACAAGGCACACTTCCAGGGGGTGAAGCCTGCAGTGCTCTGATGCTTCTGATGTCTCATGGCAATTCAAACGGTGCTCTGGAATGGCTTCTAAAGGCGGTCTGACCTGCCCTGTGTATCCTAAAGGCCCTCATGACATTATTCTGAGGGGTGGAAAGGGAATCTCAACCAGGCAGCCCCGGTGCCCTCCTTGGGAGAGTCCACAGATGCTGGTTACCTGCACCCAACAATAGCTCTGCAGCCCTTGGGCTGCTAGCAGCCTGAGATCACACAGTCCATCAAGGTCACCCCACACAGAAGGCTGTGGAGGCCCAGAGTCAGCTAGTGCAGCCCTCAAGACAGGCCCTTACCTGAGTCCTTGGTCAGTCTCCCCATAGTCATCAAGGTAAGGAGGAGAATAAAAACAGCCTTTGGTTTTGCCAGCTAGAAATAGCACCTGACATTCCCGTACTCTGTAGAGAGACCATTTATATATCATACATTAGTGACAATGGTTTGCATTCAGTTCCTAATGGACATAAATCTTATAGACAAAACCAGTGTTGGAAAAGAAGAAATGGCATTGACAACAGAGACATTTAAAAAAGCATCAACACATCTGGTGAAGTTTTAAAAAATAACTGCTATGACTGCACTATAATCAATGATGGTTATTTGTACACTGACACAGTGAGGGAGAACACAGTGAGGACTAGGAACTGATGGCTCCTATCATGGCAGCATTTAAGAAAATTAAGTATGAGATTCTAGACACAAAGTTTTATTTTAACTATTATTATGAGGAAATTGCTCATTAGATGGACACAAATTATGGATTAGATTGACCTGAAACAAAGTAACCCTGTCCACCATCAAAAGAACTTTGAGATATTCCAGACAAGGTAAAATGGTACTTCTACATTTCTCCTGCGACCTATTTTAAAATATGCCTCCTGATCTGTCTGAGAGATGTGCTATTTTTGTTACTAACAATGCAGCTCCATCCAATATTTATGAGGAATTTATTATGTTGTCAGGTAGTACAGAAGTATACAAAGATAACTAAGATATGGGCATGATGCAAGATCTGCTTCAAACCCTGAAATAGCCTTGACCTCAGAGATGTCATCAGGACTTACCAGGCCCCAAGATTCTCCCCCTTGCTCAGACTACTCCAGCAAAACCCACCTCTGTGCTATCTTTTAAACATGCATGGCAGGTACTCTCCCCAGCAATTCTGCACTAGGAAGTTCTCTCCCCTCTTTGGGGTTTTATTCAAAAGTCACCTCAAAGGATCTTCTCTAATTCCCTAAAGTTGAGCTCCATGGCTGCCATTTCATACTCCCCTCCCTATTTTACCTTTCCTTATCTGTATCTGTTTCTAAGTTCTTATCAGTCTTGCTTATTTTCTCATTAGAAAATGAACTCCAAGAAAGCTGAGACTTTTCTCTGCATTGGACTACTGCATTCTCAATGTTCAGCACATAGTCACTAAATAAGTGTCTGTATATGCTGTGGAATATACACAACTATGCATGTCAGCAAGTGACATGTATGAATCCAAAAGCTGTTAGTATACAAAAAGGGGTGTAATTATGACTGAAAATTGAGGACAAATGAAGTTTCATATTAGAATGAGGCAAAAATTGAAAAAGAATTGTTCTTGGAGTGGGCAGTAGGAATGATAATGAAAGAACCAAGATGGAGTTGGCAGGAAATCCAAATGAGACAGGCTCCCCATGTACCTCAAAGACATAAAACATATAGAAGAGCAGCCTCAAAGTTCTCCTCAATGTAGTCGTTTTCCATAGGTCAGCGCCTCACCTCAGGAAGATGCCCACCCCAGAGCCACAGGAGTAGGTGTGAGCTGTGCAGGCTCCTACATCCTCCCCTTCCAGTTCAGTCTGACAGCAGTAGCTCTGGGAGCACAACAGAGTTCCACAAACAAGGCACAGAGTTGGGGCTCTGCTCTTATCACCACCTGATTTGGGGCACCTCCATGGAACAGAAAAAACACAAGTCAAGTTAAAGAGTCAATGATGAGAAAAGCACCAGAAAAAAATTGGGACAATTAAGATGCATATATCCTATGGTCCAAATTTATTTCTAGAATAGGGCACAGGGAACATCTCATACAAACCATGAACTCAAACACTCAGATCAACAATTAGATCAACAGAGGGGAGGTGCATGCACACGCACACATGTGTATGCACACACACAAAGAGGAAATTGTGTTGTCATGTAATGAAGACAGTAAAAGCCAATGAGTCAAAGTTATATAAGTCAACATGTATAAATCTTACAACACTAAGTGGAAAAGACAAAGAGCATGCACAGTGTGATACCACCGAGCAGCTCCTGGCATGCCCTTTGTATGCATGGATGGAAATAAGGAAGGATACTCTGGCATCATATACTTAATATCAAAACTCTGGTATCTCTATGCTCTGTATTCTCATACCTCAATAATCTACTATCAAAACTTACGAGAAATTAGATGCTTGATTAATGAGGCTGCTGTAATCCTTTGGAAGGTTTATTAATTTGTTAGATTCTCTTGGATAGCTGAAACAAGCAAAAACCAAGTTAATATAAGATCATATTGTAAAAAAAAAAAAAACAAGGTAACTCTTAATTCAATTGAAACAACTAAAGACTCAACCTAAGTGACCAAGCATAACACCAGCAATATAAGAGAGGCAGTTAGGAATTAAAGATGTCTTCTTCAACATATGACCTTTGGGTTCATACATGTTTTTACTTAAAGAGCTCAGAATAAATTCCCAAGGAGGGAGACACTACTTAGTTTAAGCAAAACTCATTTAAGCAAAACTGTGGCAGTTCTGAGGGGGAGAGAGAGACCTAAGAGGACATTCACTCTTGGGTTTCTCCTGTGCTGGAGAATCCAACCATAGGACCAAGAATAGAGAGACAGAAAGGACATGCTTACTAGAGTTGAATTTAAGGCAGAAATAAGGGGAGAAGGTAGGAGAATAAATTTTTTTTTTTTGAGACTAGGTTCCGCTATTTTTGCCCGTGGAACTGCAGGCTCTCGTTGCCCTGGGTACCACAGACTCAAGAAATTCCCAACCTCAGCTTCCCAGGTAGCTGGGATTACAGGTGCACGCCACCTCGCCCAGCTATTTTTTTGGAACTAGGTCTCGCTATGGGCCCCAGGCGGGACTTGAACCATGATCCCTAGCCCCGGTCATTTCATAGGCTGAAGCTTACAGGCATGAGCCACCGTGCCCGGCCTAGAATAAATTGTTTTTAGAGCTAAGAGGCTACGTTGGTTCTGTGACAAGTTAATTCATGGATGATTAGACCTAAATTCAACTAGTGCCCGAGGAATCTCAGTCCTCACACTTGCCTGGCACAAGCCTTTTCCTACTTAGCTACTGCACACAGGAATGGACGGAAAACAGGGGGAAGATACTCCAGACAGCAGTTGGGGGTATTTTCTGAGGGATACACTTGGATGCTAGAGTCCTGGTTTATAGAAATTAGATTTTAAGTACAGTACTGAGTTTTTTTCAATCTCCAAACTTACTCTGATGTACTCAAGTACTTCATGAAACTGGTGACAGGCAATCATTTGACTTAAAATGGGGGTGTTAAGCTCCTCTGTATTTTGGACAAAATGTGTATAAAACCAAAGAAAGAACAGAGAATCTCCTGATTTTAATGGGTGTTGCATTCAGAACCAAGGAGATAGTAACAGATGAAATATACCTGCTATTGTAGAAAGTATGCTACAGTGCACTTTGATAAGGAATCAGAACAGAGCTTGTATCAAAAGGAAAGAAGAAAACATACAAAAAAGATTGGCTATGGTTTAATTTTTCTGAAGCTGAGTTACAGGTAGCTGAAGTCTTATGATACCATTTTTCTTTATACTTTTGGATAGTTTGAAATTTTCCATAATAAAAGAAAAAAAGGTCCCCCACCCCCCCAAAAAAACCCCCAAGAAAAAGGACCTCCACTTTTTAAAGCAAATAATCCAAAGTATCATAACTCTTTTGTTTCCTCTGCTAAGAATAATGTACTATACTTTTTTTTTTTTTTTTTTTTGA
>PVHY01024979.1:0-18953 GCA_004024945.1 Uropsilus gracilis | reverse complement strand
AGGAGAGTAAACACCACATGGAGACTGAACAACAGGCTTCTGGAAGATCACTGGGTAAAAGAGGAAATCAAAGAAGAAATTAAAACCTACATGGAAGTAAACGACAATGACGACACAACGTTCCAAAATGTGTGGGATGCAGCAAAAGCAGTACTACAAGGAAAGTTCATAGCAATACAGGCCCAAACAACAAGAATTGTTACTTTACAATATTTTTAAAGTAAAATAATAATATGAAATAAAACCCACTGTTTTTCTTTGTGGACATTTCCTTTACTAAATATATTTCCTAGGCCGGGCATGGTGGCTTGTGCCTGTAAGCTTCAGCCTATGAAGTGACAGGGGCTAGGGATCACGGTTCGAGTCCCGCCAGGATCCCATAGCGAGACCTAGTTCCAAAAAAATAGCTGGGCGTGGTGGTGCGCACCTGTAATCCCAGCTACCATGGGAAGCTGAGGCTGGGGATTGCTTGAGTCTGTGGTACCCCGGGCAACGACAGCCTGTGGTTCCATGGGCAAAAAATAGCAAAACTTAGTCTCAAAAAAAAAAAAAGAAAGAAAAAAAAAAAACACCTAAATATATTTCCTACGGGAAGTGTTGTAAGGCAATTTTGTATTTGGAACATAAAAGCAGAAGTTACAATTAAGTGTGGATATAAATCCTTCTGAAAACATCCAAAAGAAGAGCAAGTTTCCTCTTGTCTTTATCAGAGTATTCTTTGTCATAAAGCTGTGGCAGGGATTAGGGAGATGTAAAACTACTGTAAAGAAAGAGCTTGAAAAAGGAAGTTCATTTAAAAGAAATCTGTCAAATGAGTGTAAAATATAGAATGTGCCTCTTCTAGGTTGAATGTAAAATATGGTAAAACAGTATATAATCCTGGCTAAAGAATTTTGTTTTAAAATCCTAATTCATCTAACAATGTAAAAGGAGCTAAATTATACACGCTTATATTAAACCTTCTAGTTTACACATCAATCCTTTCAACTGCCATGTACTCAATATATCTTAACATCATCTTCCTATTGATATCATTTTTATATTTGTTTTTTCTTTTTAAATTTTCTTCTAGTAGTCAACAAAAATATACTTTCTCACAAATATTTCAAAAACATACTTTTGTGGGGTTTCATTTTTTCAGCAATCTTTCGGTTCATTGAAAGAATGAATCTGTTATACTTTTAACATGTGAACCTACTTAGTTCATCAAGATTCTATCATATCATATGTTCTGTTCTGTTTAAAGAAGTCTGTTATGTTGATGATCAAGAAGTAGATGTTAAAGAACAAATGAAAAACAATGTATGTTATGCTTGAAAATTTTCTCACAATTTCTGTTTTCAATTTAAATGTAATATCAGTGCATTCTAATTTGTATAGCATTATATATGAACATATATATAAATATATATGAGGTAGTAGCAGAAAATCAGTAAAATCATATGTTAAACATTCACTGATATATATATCAGTGAATATATATATATATATATATATATATATATATATATATATATATATATATATATATATACCTTTATAAAATATAGTCATAGGTATCTCTGGGTAGATGTCTAGGAGTAGAATTGCTGGATGATGTGGTAGATAAAAGCAAATCAATATTACACTTTAGACAAATAACTGTGGGATTGAGGCTAATCTTTGGGGTAGGGGGAGTACAGAGGGGAGATGGGCACAATCAATATGGTGGAGGGCTATTGGTACTTTGGTGGTGATGTGGTGAGATGCTTCTAAGGTTGTTTTATCCTATACCTTTGAATAATAAATAATCTCATAAATCAGTCACCACAATAAAATTTAGTAAAATTGGAAAATTAAAAAAGAAAAAACTTTTCTGAGCAGGTACTATGATACTAGTGGAGGTTCACATTGCCATTCAGCAAAATAGAAGTACAAATATCCATTTCTATGACTTGGATGACTTTTTGCACATAGAAGTATAAATTATGTGTATAATTATATAGAAATATAGACAACTTAATAAAGCTACTGATACTTATTGATTTCACAATAACATTAATTCTCTATATTTCTTAACTATTACCACCTGTCTTGGAATTTATGATGACACAGATTGACTCCAAGTTATGAAAAAAATGGTCCTATGTAATGTTAAGCACAACTTTTGATGTATTCTTTCTTCAATATATTAATCCCTGATGATCTAAAACCTTTATCTCAAAGCATTTTAAAGGAATTTAGGGTAAGTTTCTGATTATTCAGAAAATCCAATGACTAAAGAAGCTTTGATTAATTTAGGATACTTGTCCAGCATTATTATATTGATGAGTATTTATCACTTACAATATGACCAATACTTTCTAAAGCTCTCATTTAATCCTCACAATGACTCCAAATAGTATAATAATCTCCATTTAAAAGATGGTGAAACAAAGGCACAAATAATTGAGCTAACATCATCATAGGGCTAAGAAGGGTAGAATACTGATTTGTTAAAAAATACCTTATCACTGCATTGTGTTGCTCTGAGCAAAGGCTTCTTATCCAGGAGAGTATAAGAACATAGAAAACTGAGAGATGACTACTATGATTCTTTTGACTGAGGATGGAGACATCCACGTGCTTTATTATTAAGGTTTAGTAAGATTGAATTATTGATTTACTTAAAGGAAATGTAAGTAAACCATAGATTCTGGCACACTCCTCAAGATTGCAAGAGATCAATGAAGCTATATGATTTACAATGCAGTATGAGACAATGTATGAAAAATAGAGAAACGACTATTAGATACACAAACTCTACAGAGGATATCTCATGTGTAAAAATCTTTGAAGATAAAGTGGTACAGTCACTAATTTTCATAAAATGCCTGCTTGGTGATAACATATGCTGAACACAACTGAAGGCAGTCCTTCACATATTACATAGCCGAGCTGCACTAGAGCAGATAGAACTGCTGTTTAAATATCTTTTCTAAAAAAAATTCCATTTATTTACCAAAATCTATTCACACTTATTGAGAAAACTCTGTCTTCACTTATCTGAATGTGACAATGAATCAAAAGAACCATCTCTTCTCTGCCTAGATGTGATAATAGAGAAGCCCAGATCCTCACCCAAGGCCAGAGGATGTCTTTTCAGTGCTTTCAGCAAGCAAAGGCTAATTTTTCCAAGTAAAAGTATCTCCTGGAGGAGTTGTATTAATGAGGTCCTCAGTAGAGCTTGACACTTGGCTTTGTTAATTATCTTAAGCAGACTGGCAAGAAATTCTCTTTCCAGTGTCTTAGACTAAAGAGATCATCCACATGAACTGTAATCCCTTTCTTACTTGCTCTTTTCACAAAACAAGAGGTTACTGTAAGTGTGTGAGTCATTGTTAAGAAGACATTTTAATTCTCATCTAACATGATTTGTTCAAACAGAAGAACTGCACTCAGAAACAATTAGCAGCAGATCCTTGTTTAGGGTGTGTTACACAATATTTGAAACAACTGAAGATCATTAACCTATGTTCCTCAAGTTGTAACAATTTCCTTTCCAAACAAAGAAAACAGACAAAACCTGTGCTCTTCTGTGGTTTTTATTACAGAATGAGAAAATTGAAAAAAGATAAATAAATGAATATATTATAAAATATAGTAAGACCATAAATAAGAAAAAATAAATCAGTGGGTGGTACTGAAAAATGAAGTAGTAGAGGTCTTATTGAAAATAAGGGAAAAAGATCAAAAGTAAATTTTAGTTATTCTGGGCAAAGGAAAGACTATCCAGAAGGGCTCAGAGGAGCAGGAAAGCATTACTTAGCTGAAAAGATCAGTGTAGTTGGACCAGGGTAATAAGAAGTATGCATACACACGTCATAAGACCATTGAGAAACCCATAGGTAAGTGGAACAATTTGACATTTTATTCTGCATGATAGACTGGTCACTGGGGGAATTTAGTCAGATGATTGACATGATCTACTTTAGGTGCAAAAAGGTCATTCTCATTTCTTAGGGAATAGGCTAAAGTATAGAGAACAATTAGTAGGTATAATGACATGTTGTATATGTTGACTATATACTTTTTAACTATAATCAAATCAGGTTTTAAAATAGAGTCAATATGATTGCTGATAGATCTCATATGAGGTATGAGAAAAAGAACTCAAGATGACTTCAAGATTTTTGTGAAAAGCAACAGGAAGGATAGCTGTTAACCATTGAGATGGATAATGTCATAAACGGAGTAGATTTGGGGAGGAATTAGATTAGTTTGGCACACTGAAGTCTGTTCAAAATTGGATAATATATTGGGAATATGAGTCTAGAATCTGAGAATCAAATCTGCAAGAGGCACAGTTGGCATTTCATGTTATAAAGACAACCAAATCTTCAAGAGATTTAGTAAAAATGAGAAAGAGAACAGACCTAGGTCTTGTCTCTTGGAGTTTCTAATAGTCAAAGTTCAAGGTGATGAGGAATCAGAAAAGAGTACAAAGGAGCAAAAGAAAATCTATCGTTCTAGAAACCAAGTGAAGAAGCATTTTGTGAAGGAAGGAATGATGAACCATGTTAAAAGCTACTCACTGATAGACCATGAAGATGTGAACTGACAACTAACATTTATGACAGTGTTGCAACTTCATGAATTATTGGAAATATTATTTTCCTAACTAAATTCTGCACTCCTGGTGGTCAGAACATTTTTTTGGCAATTGAAACATAGAGTCATATTGCAAAGCTACTTTGTGCTTATGTCATCTGGAACTATGAACAAAGTTTTTCAATTTGTAATCTAGATTCTAGGTGACTGCTCAAGAAGCCCACTTTTCTACATTATTAACAAATGGAACCAGATCAAAATAATATAACCATCAATTAGAACTGAAAGAAATCTCAGAATCCATTCATCAGCTTATCTTATTACTTTGTTGAATGACAGGACAAGCTAACAAAAGGTAAGTGATTTACCCAACAAAGGAGCAATAGAATCCAACATGCCTAAATTTTGTTTTACTACTCTTTCTTTTTTACTACAACACTCATGTATTTTAACTTTGATGAATTTAATACATTAGATAATAGGTTCTTTTAAATTACTCATTCTTATATACATTGTGTTTAGCACAATACAGAAAGCATTTCATAATCTTAATGTTTTTAAAATCAGGTTTAATGAGATATGGTTTAAATATAGAAAAAGAAAGTTGCTTTACTTTTTATTAGTTAATATATTCCTGAAACCTCATCATAATCTCTTGCTATGAGTTCAGAATCTATATGTTCTATAGACCCTTTGACTTATTTAATTGATTCATACATCATCAAACAATTATTAATCAAAATTGATAGTCTTTTGTAATTTTCAGAAGACCTTTGTTGCTGTAACTTGTGCATATGTGTTTATCTGTATATATACTCTATATTACATATGCAATAGATCTTATATATGTTGCTATAAATATTCCTACCTTGGAACTATCTTGATGCCCTTAAAATTATCCAGAATACTAACCCCAGTACCTGTCACAATAATACCCCTACAATCAATGACTGATTTATTGAAAATGTGGCAGCAACATTAACCATCAAATCACAATTTTGATTTTCAGCAGTCCTAAATTTTAGTAGTAGCATTTGAATGCAAGATTAGCTCACTTGAATAAAATTTACATTATTTCTCTTTTGCATTCAAAATATCTGAGTAACACAGACATATATTCCCAGAGTTTTCTTTCCCTTGTGCCTTTAAGTGTCTAATATTAGAACATATGGCCTTATACCAGAAAGAGGGGCTGACAGGATATAAAATCCCAGGGATAATAGGGATCTACTTCTTTCTCTTTAAAGAATCTTTTTCAGACTGCACCAGAAACTGAAAAAACACATGAAACTGGGACAACTCCGTGACAAGAGAGCAAGAAAATATCATGTCCCTTTCCATAAAAACATTAACTAAGGTCCAGACTTTAATATTCATATTTTCAGTTACAACTAATCTTTAAAGTTAATGAAATTCTCATTTGTATGCTGGTCTGGGGCCATGAATTCCAAGCTACAGATGGGATGGAACTTAGCAATTAGGAAAATTCAAGAAAATGAAAAATGCCCACGAAGTTTTAACACACATACACAAGATGCCCACACACATGCCAGGGTAACAGAAGAGAGCTTGGGTATATTTTGGAAATAACATTTTTGAAGAAGTTCAAACCAGTCATCATTTTGCTGTGCTTTCTTTGTAGCATAAACTAAGATTTTAAACAAAAAGTGGTCTTCTGTTTCAGAAACTCAAAATCATTATAATGACCTGTTTACAGCATTAGTGAATGTATGGTTTTATTCTAGAGCCATAGGAACAGAAGCAAGTGAAGGAACAGAAGCAAGAAAGGAAAATTACAGTCTTAAAAATAAAAATGCATGCCATGCATTTTGGCATCTAGACTGACTAATTTAATGCTGGCATTAGACTGGATTTTAAAACATACACCCTTTTCAGCATACAATTTTAATACAAAAAATTGACATATTGGGCATACAGCTCATGTTAGAGCATTACTCTTTCTCCACAGATGTTTGATTGACCTTGACTAAATGTCAAGAAAAACACCTTTACTGTCTTTTTTTTGTGGCTATAATTCACTTTCCTGTAGAGTTAAATATTACACCATCACTTACTACAAGCACTCTGTTTAAGTGGAAGGTACAGATCTACTTTAAAAGAATAATTGTAATGTGGTACAACAAATGTAAGGAATATCTTTTAGTAATCACTAGTGCTGATACTATTGATAGTTATATTCTCCATTAATTTCCATAAAACAGAATTTAGAAAAGCCAAGTGAAAAGGAAAACAAAAATAGGAGGTGACTAATACCCTGTTTTTGGAGTCAGTATATTTTAATATCAGACATTCATTCTCAGCCTTTATAAAAAATTAGTTAAAACAAATGGAGATCAGTTTTCTTTTCTTGTTTCCCTTTCTTGTCTTCGAAGAGGACATCTCATTAACATTAATAGAAACTGTGCTGAGTAAAATCCATTAACATTAATGGAAATTATGCAAACAAAAAGCCCTAGATTAGTTTTTGGTCTTTTAAGAACTTATGCATTGCTGTCTGTCCCAAAAAGACAGAATGTGAAGCTACTAATCACATTTTGTTTCATCTCTTTAATTTCATGAAGTTATATTTAATAAATCCTGAGGTTGCACAAGGAAACTCAAGTTGCAATGATATTTTTTCTCCCAATAAGTCACAAGCTTTCACAAGCCATGTATCTTGTTGAAAGTCACTGGACAAGTTATATGACAATGATTCTCATAAGCATCTTCTTTGCACTTGGAATTAGGCTGTCTGCCAGGAACTGAAATGATTAGCAGTACATATATATATGTAATAATTCTACTTTGCAGTTCCCTAGTCACTTAATCCAATGGAAATATAATGTGAATCTGAGTCTACCAATAGAACATATGACAATTGAAACTGATTCAGGACATGTGATAACCTTAAAAGAGCAAGGTAGAGTGAAGAAAATAAAAATGTTTTCTTTAACACTCACTTCAATTTTGCATTAAAATAGACTCTAATTAACTTTTAAAAGAGAAAAATATAATATTAAATCATAAATGACCTATAACTTTCTTAAATTCTGCTTGACACTGTGTGGGTATTTTTTGTCACTTCAAATAGGATTGTGAAAATTATTTTAATTTCAAATATAAATCTAATAGCCATTCAAGTTCCTCAGACTTGTCTTTTTTAAGACTTATATTAATATTATGTACATTTTCTGCTTCTTTCATATCATCAAGATTTCATATAAAACATGCACAACGTTATTGCTTGAGTGTCTTCTAGATACCTTATAAGTCTTAACACTTTTCCCTAAATTTAGGAGATAAAACAATTGCAAAGCAGATAAGACTATGCAGGCTTATGACTTTGTTGAAGAATAATGATGAAGTAAGGAAAGTATGAGAAACCTTTATGTCACTTTGCTTTTAAGCCTTTTGGAATTAGCCCCAAACCTTAATGTGTAGTAAAATGTTCCCTTGCATTTTCTTCTTGGCATAAAAAGAATGAGATAAGACAAGGAGCAAAAGAAAAAAAGTACAAGCATGGGGGAAAGTCAGTTATAAGTTTGGCAGTATGGTGAAGGGTTATTTAAATATCTTTCCAAAAAGTATTCAGCAGAAATGAACCTAGTAAAAAGAATTCCCTTGACTTAACTCCCATGTTGTCTTCATTCTTTATTTAATAAAAATATTTTTCTTTTTTTATTGTGATAACTTTGATTTACAACTCTGTATAAATTCAGACTTGAAGGGTCACACCTCTTCTCACCACATCTACTACTAACAGACTCACTAAACTCCACCATGGCTATTTGGATCTCCTCCCCAGAGTGCTCTCCACCACCTTCTTCCCCCTCTGGTAACCTCAGTTCTACGGTCAGATTTCTAGGGTTTGCTAATGATTTGGTCTGCCTGACCCTTGTTTTGTTTCTCTATACTATATATGTAAGTGACACCAGCTGTCTTTCTTTTCCTGACATTTCTCTAAGCATTATCTTCTCTAGTTCTATGACTACCTTTATTCTTTTGAGGGCAGCCTAGATAAAAGAAGTCAAGACCCAGTAGGGTGAGTTACTCTAAGTTCAATATAAACAGGTAGACTGAATCATAGACTGGTGAGCTAGGACCAACCATTCTGGCCCACCACACTGACCATGAGGTGTGTGAGAGGCAATAAATATTAGATTCTGATTAATGGTTATCTCACAATTTCCTGGAGAAGACTAAGAGCCCCAAGCACAACTGGTATGTAATCCATCCAAGCATGCCTGGGTGTAGCACAACCCAGAGCAAGCTAGGATGCCACTCTCCTCCTCCTGTTTCTGTGGACTTATTACCCTTTAAATATCTACTCCCACTCCCTTTGATAATAGATTTCTTCCTTTATCACTATTCCACACTTGAAATGCGCTTGATTAAGCTTTTATCAAGTTGAGCGGAGCTATCTTTGAGCTTTACCCTGAAAACAGGAACTCCTGTTTTGGTTAACATTGTCTGGCACATGGTTTGAGCTATGAGAGCACATATCTGAGAACATGCGCTATTGTAGCACAGAACAGAGAGGGTCATGGAGGTAAGAAAAGGAAGGAGAAAGATACTGAGTTATAATGATCTCTTTCTTTCCCAGAATTCAGCTTTTCTTGCGTTCATGTGCTAAAAGATCTGTTTTCAAGCCTTAATCTGATTGAGCTAAATTTCCTCCTTTTATATTCAAAAGCATAGATGGCAGCAGAGAATGTGAGTAGAGCCATTATTGACATCTCACTAACTTTCTACAACAATAGGTTGATTATAGTTATGAGCATCTGTACCCATGAATTTCCAAGAAGATTCAGATGATTTGCATCTTAGGAAAAGAAAATGGATGCCATAGAACAAAATTAATCTTATCCCACATTTGAATACATATGTTTTGCTCAAAACTAGCACCCCAGTGCAACATGGATTGTTTAAATTCAAATATTCTTAATAATTTGTCATGAACGGCCAATCAAATTACTCCTTGTCATGAACAGCCAATAAAATTACTCCTCAAAAAGTAGTAAAACTAAACAAAAAAATTCAAAATTTCACTATTTAGTAAACAATACTACAAAAAGCCAAATAATCAAGAAAAATCATCCTATTTGAATACCCCAGTTTTGTACTATTTTTTTATTACTAAAGTCTTTTACTTAAAGTTCATTTAATGTGAAACTAGAAAGAAAAGAAGTTTGACTCTGTTCAAAGTTCATATCACCTCTGCTTAAATTGAACGATTGATTATAGTTCTGATTATTACACATATATATTCTCTCACAAAGACTGAACATAATTTAGTGAAGCAGGATGTTGAGAGGTCTATTGTCTTTGTAAATTTCCACAGTAATATAATTGAACTGGTAGTTTTTCTCCCACAAAGAAAATAGAATTGCAGAATATCAAATTCAAATTCATTAAAGAAATCTGTTTTAAAATAAAATAATTGCAGATACTCAGAAAGGGTAGAGAACTAATGAAGAAAAATTTTGTTTTGTTTCAACAATGTTTTTTTATAAATCATGCATCATAATATAGAAACAATGTTATTAATTCTAAATGATACAGCTATGGGATGCAATATGAAGGCAAATTTGGTGGACTAAATAGAAGTTTAAAAAAAAAAGGCAGTCTTTACAGGCTTATCTTGTAAAAGCAAGACAGGGCCTATTTTGACCCACATTAGACATTTTGGCTACTCCATTAATGGTTCACATAAACATTTATGAATATAAAAAATTAATATAACTTCATTTTAAGCTAGTGAGAAAGTTTATTTCTTTCCAAGTTTTTTTTTAAAACTTGAATTAACCCCAAACACAATTAAGCTGAATCATAGTTAAGTGACTACATATAAGTTATATTTTCCATTCGAGGTTAATACTCCCGACAAAAAATGCCAGCTACTATATGCTCATAGAATACCTGAATTATTATTTCTTAAAACTGTGAGCAGGGTTTTATTCCTATTTTACAGAAAAGGAAACTGAGAGCAAGAAACACTAAATTTCCAAGGTTAGACAGGACTTTGTCAGTTCTTTTGCTGATATCTGCCCAGTCTTGCTCTCATATACTCAGCAATATACATTGCTATCTATCCATCTGGGGGATATTTCTACATTCGCTCTCATTTATAAAAAAGAGTGTCTAATTCCTTCCTCCAACCATAAAACGAGATTCTCTGAAGACAGACAAACCGCAGGAGGTGGAGCAGAAGGAACAAAAGTGTCCCTTAAGTTGCTCCTTTGAAGGTCAAACAAAAACCAAGAGGTGGCCCATAAAAACAGGTCCCAACATCCCCATAGCTGTCTTTCAGAGCTGGAAGGCCTGATCCAACTCTTCAAGAAGGAAGGCAGAAGACTTGAGATAAATCCTCCCTAGAAATTAAGGAGATTAGCTGTACTTAGCAGCTCCCAACATGGGTTTCAAGGATAGCTGTTATAGAATACTATCTAATCTAGTTTCTACTTTAAAGGCAAAGAAAATATGTAAAAGCAAACAAAAACAAAATCAGCAAAGTACATCAGAGTTGAACAATTGGGGAAGCTCTATGTTGAATAAAAGTTGTTATATATTTTTTACTATTAGCCATTTATATGATAGAAAGCCTTATAAACTCCAAAAATTATTAAGTTCATTGATAATTTGCTAAAGTCTTCTGATGCTTTATGTATTCTTCCCATGGAGACTTAGAGAAAATGGTTAAGATGAAAGCAGTTGGCTGAGGATTCGGGGATTTGGGATACTAGCCAGTTACTTCTCTAGATGTAATGACTATAACAGTATTTAATCGCAAAATGATCAAAAATATTTCTGTGAAAACATTGCCCATTTTTTAAACTTAAAAGTCACTATCAGTGTCATATTAAATATACTCCTTTTTAAAGCATGGTCAGGCAATATTTGGGGACCTCTGAACTCCATTCAATTTGCAGTCTCCTCAGATGATTTGTAAGCACATGTTGAAACAAACTTAAATCTTTTTGGAAAAAATGTTTTTTCAGCTTAAATTGAATAGCTGTAAACATACACACTCGCTGTAAACATACATCATATTTATGCAGCCTTTTTCTGACTTAATTACTAGCTCAGTAGCTTTTTTGTTCTGGAGAATCCTGAGAGGCTAGTATTTCAAGGGTTGTCTGCTTATATATGACTGTAAATTGTTACTCTTTGAGTTTACTCTGCTATCACTTATCAAGGATAATGAACTAGAATTTCCTCTTGTAAATTTATGTCTTGAAGAAATAACCAAGCTAGGTCATGAAATCCCTAACCAAACCTGCTAATAGAACAGTTACAACTTCTTGAAGAAATAACCAAGCTAGGTCATGAAAACCCAAAGTAAACTCGGTAATAGACCAGTTACAACTTCCCAAATGTAGGGGCTTGACTGTCAGGAACATGAGAAAGACTCTTTGAGGAGAACAATTGTATACATCTCTGCAATTCCAGAGCAGGCACTATGCTCAACAAATGTTTCTTTAATAAGGAAGGAAGACTGCTGCTACCTATTATAGTGTAGAGCAATATTCATTGTCAAAGCTTTTTTTCCATATTGATTCAGCTATTTACATTTTGCTAATGAGTAAAAGTCTGAAGAAGTTAAAGGGACTGTGAAAGGCCAAGGAGTTAACCCTATGAGTTAGAAGTTAAAAATTTGCAGTTACTAATTTCCAGTTTTTGTCCCTGGCTTTATTCAAGGAAAAACAACAGCAACAACAAAAACCATCTTCTAACAAAGGAAAGAACAAGTCTTACTGTCAGAAGAAGTCAATAGTGATTAAAGAAACAAATATACTAAAAGGCCCCAATAGTTTTACTGAAGACATGTGAACAAAAAAGTTCTGCTTATTGTATTGTGTATGTGTGTGTGAACTGCTTGATACAAGCTGTGATAAAGAATTACCTGTTCCCATCTGCATTTCTAAAAATAGTTTCCAGATGCCACATGCTACTTATGCAGCAGTTGAAATATCTCTGACCTAAATTTTATTTCAGTCTGTAAAAAGTATGCTAATTGTATAGGTCCAAAGGTGGTAGCAACATCAACATTTCAAAACAGATATTAAAGCAATTTTAAAAAATCCATGGAATTCTGCAAATAAAAGCCCATATGGAGGCTGTCAGGCAAATAGTTATGCTAGTTTATATGTTTATGAGCACACTTACACCTCAAATTTTTAAAAATATTTTGTTAACTGCAGTGAAAAAAAGCTTCTTTAGCATCTATTGCTTTAGCACCCAATATTTCATTCTATTCCTTGCAGACCTTACTTTCTCCTACTTCCTGCACACACACACACAAAAAAAAAAAAATATGAAAAGATCTAGTGTGTCTACTGATCCTGTAGAGGAGTGTATAAAGGAATCCAATGAGACTGAGATACAGTCAGGGTACTCCAGGTGATTTCTAAACATCTGACATTGTGGGATCTTTTCACTGTGCTGTCTGCTCCTCTACACTGTTGAAATCTATGCAATTTAACAGTAAGATATGCTCCTTTTTTACTCTCAAAGCAGCACTTGATGGGACAAAATAAAAAAGGATGTATTTCTACCTAGTTGATGACATTTATTGTGTGCATAGCACTTTACTTGGCTTGGAAACATATCTAAAGAAGGAAGTAACCATCCCAGGCTAGTAGGCTTGATTAGCTAAAGAATGTTGGAGCCTCCAACATCATCTTCACAGGATTTTTAATAGCGAAATGGGGAAAAAACAATCAACAAAGAAATAATCCCTTGAGCTACCCCTTGAAGCAGGTACACAGGCAGGCAGACAAAGTGGAGGTGATGGGGTGGCAAACAGGCCATCATGAGTCTTCATGCTCCTCCTCTGGCTCTCTCTTTGGAATTCCCTCCAGAGTTCTTCCTTCCCAGAGTGATGCTGATCATTAATCCTTTCCTCCAGGATACAAGTGAAGCCTGGACCCAAAGATGAACCCAGTTCCTTTCATTGAGAAAGGAATGTGGGCATTATTGTCATCTGCATTCGAAAGACAGAGACTAAGACAAACCTGAGGCCAGTTTCCGTTTTTTTAGAGTAAAGTGATTTCCTGGGGACTTGGGATTATGTAATGCAGGGTCCTGAGGTCAAAGGCAGGCCCAGAGAACAAAGGGAGGTATCACACCAAGGGGGGATGGTGAATGGGAAGCAAGGAGAAGGATAGAAAGAGGGAAGGTGGAGTGTGGCAGATAGAGACAATTTTGGAGAGGAGCTTGGAGAGTGGAGTGAGAGTGAGAACCTGGAAGATTGGCATCAGGAGCGGAGGTTTTGGGCCTCAGGAGAAGGACCCAGGAGTTGAGTCCTCTGGAGCTTCCTTACCTCCCCAGTACTTGGTTCCTGAGGATCAAGACCTGTGTGAAGGTGGAGGAGAGGTGACCCTGGTGAAGTGCAGAGCCACGATGACACTCGGACAGGCCTGCCTTGGGGAGACCCGCCTGATTCCCACCTGTGTTGCTTGGATTCGTCTGGTACCAAATGGAGCAACAGGATTGGGAGTCAAGGTCCTAGCATTTTCAACGAGAAGTGCCCTAAGACTGAGGTAAACACCACCACGAAGCTCCTTGAGGAGCAGAAGTGGGGCTCTATTCTGTTTGGAACACTTGTGAGGGTGTGGACTCTTTCAGTTTGTTTTTCCCATATCTGGAAATAAACCTCTTGCCTATCCTGGTTGTTAGGGTTGATATCTGAGCAGCTGCTGTGCGCAGGCAGAAGAACCCATAAGAAAGAGGAATTTAAACGGGGGTTTCCCTATCCCCCCAATAACACAAAGAGGGCATACCTCCTTCTTTTATCCAGGTAATCCCCCCATGCATAAACCCACCAGTGGGCACAATTGTGTACTGTCATGGGGAGGGTGCTACACCACAGGTCCTGGTCATAAGGGCTAATGGTAGAAGGGGATGAAAGATCCTGACAACTAATTTTCCCAACAGGAGGTAATGAGGATATTTCCAGTTAGGACCAAGAGCATAAGAACTAAACTGAGACCAGTTCTTAGTAATCAGTTTTCAGAGGGAGACAACAGAGAATGTTGTTTTGTGATTTTGGAGATAACAAATCTCAAAGGATTGGCTCGGCTTTGGGATAGTCAGGTATGTGGAAAGGGGTATTTGAATGTATAGCAAAAGCGACTGGGGCAGGGTGCTGTAATAGGGCAGAGTTCAATAGGAAGACTTTGTTCTTTAGGTTACAAAGGGGCTGAGAATATCCTCAGCACACTCTACAGGGTGGAGGTCATTGACAAGTGGGCAAACAGGATTGCAGAAAGGATCATAGAAAATTTAATGCAATATATTTGTTAGATATAAACAAACACTGAAAATTCTCCAGGGGAAATAATTGTGTTAATAACTTGGGTGGTGAGATATGCCACACCGGCACACCGACACCACTTTTCAATAATCTCTACGAGTGTGTAGAGTGTGTATGACACTCTATGGTCTCTCCCCTAGGTGCAAAAGGGTCTGCTAAATTTCTAACAATGCTGAGATTCTGATCCAGGGTGACAATTCAAGAAAAACATTAATAAATTAATAGCGACATCAGGAAAGAAAATTAAATTAAAGATATCAACAGGTTGAAACAAAACCACACTTTCTGGTTGAGTAAAAAAAGGCTTTCACAAGGAAGGATCTTATAACCATATATATGATCCAAGGAAATGTCAGACATTGTGAAGTGCTTATTGTATCTTTTCCCCTCTCCCTTCATCTCCTCCTCCTCCCCCCCCCAAATAAAATCCTGACTAAATCAAGAAGTTTTTTTTTGTTTGTTTGTTTGCTTCTTATTTTTAATTTCAGTATAAAGCCATGGCGAGCCAATGACTTGATCTATCAGTAATAGGGCAGTGCAGAGTTCAACCGGAAGACTTTGTTCTTTAGGTTATATAGGGGCTGAGAATAGTTTAGTCATGACAACTAACATTTGTTGTCTGCAGATACAGAGACTGAGGTCTGGAGGAATTATATTTCAAACAGTCTAAATAGCAAAGAGAAGACTAGATAACATCGTTCCTTGTGTCTCAAACTCCTCTTTAATTTGGAAACCTGCATTGAGGGCAAATATCTAAACAAGGTTAGTTAGGAATAGGTACATCTGTGGTCTTTCTTTAAATACTAAAGAAGGGTTTAAAAAAATAGGATTTTCCTATTTTTCATTTACCTGGTTATTTGAATGTAACTATACATGCAGGCAGGCAGTTTCAAACTTATAGGATTATTATGATATCCCATATGAAGATGAGGCTCAAAACATAGAAAGCTCACATTTCAAAGTGAAGAACCTCAAGTTAGTTCAAGAGCAAGTTACTCAAGGAAGGTAACAATGGAAAGTCACTTGGATTATGATATTGAGAATCACTTTTTTTTTTTGAACAACAGAGTAGAATGTGATGAGCTCTATGAGACATAACCTAACCTCTTGATTTAATATTGCTAAAATATTTTGTACTCAATGTCAAAGCTCATGATATCTCAAAAGACCCTGATGGTTTGCTTTTGGTTAGAAAGACAACATAAATGCCTAAAAAAAATATATGCCTATCCTCCTCACCTAGAAAGGGATGAAAAGGACAGTTAAATATACTACAGTTGCTGAGAACATTTTGCTATAGATTTAAGGCAAAGGGAAAGAAATGCTTTGGTCCTAATCAAGTATGACAACTATGAAATCGTATGTGCAAACTGAATATGAAACTGATATTATTTTTAACTTCATTTTAAAATGCATTATCTGGAAGATTGAATAAAAATATTTTTATTTGTTATGATTCCAGTTAATAAAAAGGAAAAACATAAGTGAAAAAAAATTACCCATTTGTATTTATTTGGAAATGGATAAGGATTTCACCTTAAGCTCGAAGAAATAGAGAATAACCTTTCAAAAGAAAAGAATGGTCCTTTAAACTCTGCTTATTGGAATTGTAAATGTCAAGATAATTCTAATGTGTGCTAAATAAAGATATAAGGCAAAGAATCCAACAGAAACTACTTAGCACACTGTCACATGAAGATTTTTGCTTTGATAACTTTCAAAGTAAGGGAAAATACAAATGAATTTTATCACTAGATCAAGGGCGGGGGTTTGATCAAATTCAACTAAACCTAGGCTCTGGCAAACTGATGATTTATATGTTCTCACCAAGCACATATTTTCATTAATTAGTGAATTTATGTGGACATGTTGATTCTCACTCTTAAATATTATCTGTATAATAAGACCAGTAATGATGATTGGTTTCCTGAAAGTTACTGATAGGTCAGGTCGTTGGGTTGTCATGTGTTTACACTAAAATTTAAAATGAAAAGCAAAAAAAAAACATTTCTTGATTCAGTCAGGATTTTATTTTGGGGTGGAGGAAAGAGAAAAGTAATGACTTTAATTTCTTTCTAAAGCTAGAACCAGGGCAAAACTTCCAAGTCATTATTTAGTAGTATTTTACCAAGAATACATCCCTCAATTATTCAATTCAGCTCTTCTTAATTATTCCCTGTGTCAAAAAATAGCCTGCCTGACTGACTGCCACTCATAAAGTCATTAGCTTGAGAGAAAAGTAGATTTGATTTTGATTGAGAATAGATAAGGTGGTAAGCTGATTCTGAAAGAATTCTTAAATTGTGACATTTTATAAAGACACAATAAAAAATTCCATTTGTTGTACTCTTTGCTTACTATTTTCTTCTAAATCAATCTAATTTCTCTAGGGGAAAGTAAAACATTTTACTTTTTCATGTAAATTTGAATTACTTACTTGAAGTTATATAATCTTAAACCAAATTACACTACCTTTTCCTAGTAAAAAGTTCTCATTAAAACATTGTGCTGCATTTTTGAACATTTAAAAAGAAAAAAAAATACATCACTTTCATGGAAATAAATTTGTTTGGGATTTTTAAGCAATTTTGGTAACAGCACTTTATTTAAAGAATCTCTCACTTTTGATGAGTTAGGGGAAGGACACATCTCAATTATTCTAGTTTATAGGATTTAAAAATCCTGTCTATTGTGAAAATACTGCAAAATAAAAGGAGAGGGATTCACCAATTCCTTAAAAGGAACCTCTGTTGTTAAGGCAGGGAAAGTAATTCTCTAAGCTAAGCCATTTGTAACACATTAATCCTAATTCCTTAATGCTGTTTGTAGTTAGAAAGTGATGAAGTAACTCAAAGAATTTAGAAAAAAATCTGTATCTGTAGAATCAGTATGTAAATTGCTCTCCTTAGCTATCCTGTTACATACAGAAAGGTGAAACTCCCTTTTTTTCATTTCCCTTCTCACATCTTTTCTTATTATTTCTTCTTATATTTAACTTTGAATAGAATTTAATCATATGTCATAATTAAAATAAGGTTGGTGATTGCACAAGCTGTTTCTTAAAATTTACTGAAACACTTAGCAGTAATCCTCATGTGCGTAGGGATTGCCCTCTGATTATTAGACTTGAAGTCATCCTGTTTTCTTGTTCCATTCTTCTCCACACTCAAAAGTTCCCCAAAGAGCAACCACTGGAAGAATAGGAACAGTGGTCCCATTAGTTTGTCATAAAACCAAAGTGATACATGTGTTTAATAACACAGAATCTGAACCATAAAAGTCTAACTTCTTCATTGGGATGATTCTCAGAAATGTGGGCCGAAGAAATCAGATGAGAATTGAGAAGTGAGGATAAAAGTGAAAGGATCAATTTTGTAAATGCATAAAATTCAAAGTCACAGCGGGAGAAGTTACTAGATAGGCCACCAGGAGCACCTGAACTTATGTTATTCCATATGAGAAAATGACATTGTTCATTAATTCAAAATTCTCATTAGTTCTCTACAAGGAATTTAAGTGTCCAGATACAGCATTAGGTTTTTGCTCAGCATAGTTAGGGCAAAGGTGTAATAAGCAGTTTGAAAGTTCTATTCTTTCAACATTCAAACAGATAAATTTGTAGTGTGCCAGGAATGTCATGTATTCTAAAATAAACAACACAATAAAAACAAAAAACATGTTGAAACTGGGTGAAAAGAAAAAAGACTTTTTTCACTTGAACTTTGAACACTTCTGCCTGCTTTTCTCTAGGAAGCAGGCTCCAAGCAGTTAGTTAGCATCTTCACTCTTTACCTACTATTGGTATACAAAAATCAGCTACCAGCTTCTCTCAGTTCTCTTCCCCTCTGAAAAAGAAAACTTAGAAACACTGTTTAAACTTCAGACTGGTTTGCCTCAATTTACCCTCTTCTAAACTTCCATGGGTTCTTTCCACCATCCCCAGGCTTCTCACCAGAATCCCAAGTCGAAGCAAGACTCTTAGAGTGCAGACTAATTTATTACTAAGCAAAGTGATTTCCTAATTACTACAAGAGAAACATGTAAGTAAAACCCCGATTACTTTAACATT
>PVHY01024978.1:0-18938 GCA_004024945.1 Uropsilus gracilis | reverse complement strand
TTATTGGTGTAAGATGGTATCTCAGTGTGGTTTTAATTTGCATTTCCCTGATTATTAGTGATGTGGAGCATTTTTTCATAGGCCTATTAGCCATCTGTATCTCCTCTTTGGTGAAGTGTCTTTTTAGTTCTTCTCCTCATTTTTTGAGTAAGTTTTTTGCTTTGTTTTTGTTGCATTGTAGGAGCTCTTTGGGGATCTTTGTTATCAGATCCTTGTCATTTGTCTGGAGGGCAAAAATTTTCTCCAGTCAATTGTGTTTCTTTTTGTTTATTGTCTCTTTTGCTGAACAGAAACTTTTTAGTTTGATATAGTCCCAGCTGTTTATGTTTTCCTTTATATTTTTTTGTCAGTCATAGTTGTTTCCCAAAATGGATTTCTGAGGTGAAATTCATGAAGGGTTTTGCCCAGGTTTTCTTCTATGTATTCTATGGTTGCAGGTCTCTCTTCCAGGTCCTTCATCTGTTTTGAGTTAATTTTTGTACAGGGTGTGAGGGTGTTGACCTGGTCCAGGTCCATTTTTTTCACAAGTTTTGATCCTATTTTCCCAGCACCATTTACTAAAGAGGCTCTCCTTGTTCCAGGGTATGTTTTTTGCCACTTTGTCAAAGACTAATTGGCTGTATATGTGTGGTTTTTTTTCTGGGTATTCAATTCTGATCCATTGGTCTGTGTGTCTGTTTTTGTACCAGTACTATGCTGTTTTAAGTATTATGGCTTGGTAGTACAGTTTGAAGTCTGGAATAGTAATACCTCGGTTCTCTCTTCTGTTTGTCAATAGGGTTTTGGCTATTCAGGGTCTTTTGTTGTTCCATATGAATTTCAGTAATTTTTGTTCTCTCTCTTTAAAATATGTCATTGGGATCTTTATTGGAATTGCATTGAATCTGTAGATGGCCTTTGGTAGTATGGCCATTTTGATAATGTTGAGTTTTCCGATCCATGTACAGGGAATGTCTTTCCATTTTTTTTACATCATCTTCTATTTCTTTTAAGAATGTTCTATAGTTTTCTTTGTATAGGTCTTTTACGTCTTTTGTTAGGTTAATTCCCAAGTATTTGATTTTCTTTGGTGCAATGGTAAATGGGGTGTTTTTTCTAATTTCTTTTTCTTCTGATTGATTCTTTGCATAGATGAATGCTGTTGATTTTTGTGTGTTGATTTTGTATCCAGCTACCTTACCGAATCGGTTTATTATTTCAATCAGCTTTTCTGTCGATTTTTCTGGATTCTCTACATAGAGAATCATATCATCCGCATATAATGATAACTTTATTTCTTTGTTCCCTATTCAGATTCCTCTTATGTCTTTCTCTTGTCTTATTGCCCTAGCTAGGACTTCCAGAACTATGTTGAAAAGGAGTGGAGAGAGTGGACTTCCATTTCTGGTTCCGGACCTTAATTGGAATGGTTTCACTTTTTCCCCATTGAGGATGATATTTGCTGTGGGTCTGTCATATATAGCTTTTATTATGTTCAGGTATGTTCTTTTATACCAATTTTTTTCCACTCGTCATGAAAGGATGCTGAACTTTATCGAATGCTTTTTCCGCATCTATGATATGATCATACAGTTTTTGTTTTTCTCTTTGTTGATGTGGTGGATTAAGTTGATTGATTTTTGAATATTGAACCATCCCAGTGCCCTTGGGATGAATCCCACTTGGTCATGATGGATGATCCTTTTTATGCAATGTTGGATTCAGTTTGCCAGGTTTTGTTTAGAATTTTTACATCTGTGTTCATTAGGGAGATAGGTCTGTAGTTCTCTTTCTTTGCACTATCTTTATTTGGTTTTGGAATTAGTGTAATGTTTGCTTCATAGAAGGTATTTAGTAGCTTTCCTTCTTTCTCAATTTTTTGAAAGAGTTTTAATAGTACCTGTGTTAGTTCCTCTTTGAATTTTTCATAGAACTCATTTGTAAAACCATCAGGATCTGGGCTCTTGTTTTTAGGGAGAGTTCTGATGACTGCCTCAATTTCACTGCTTGTGATTCACCTGTTTAAGTTTTCTATTTCTTCTTTGTTCAATTTGGATGACTGTATTATTCCAGGAATTTGTCCATCTCTTCCAGGTTGTTGTATTTGTTCGCATATAGATGTTCATAGTAGTCACTAGTTATCTTTTTGGATTTCTCCTGTTGTAATATCTCCCTTTTCATTTATGATCCTGTTTATTTGAGTTTTCTCTCTTCTTTTCTTTGTAAGCCTTGCCAGGGGTTTGTCAATTTTATTTATTTTTTCAAAGAACCAGCTTTTGAATTTGTTTATCTTCTCAATGGTCTTTTTGGTTTCTATTTCATTAATCTCTGCTTTTATTTTTGCTATTTCTTGTCTTCTGCTGGGTTTTGGATTTTTTTGTTGCTCTTTTTCTAAGTCCTCAAGTTGGGAGATTAGAGTATTTCTTTGGGCTGTTTCAATTCTTTTAGTTTGGGCCTGTATTGCTATGAACTTTCCTCATAATACTGCTTTTGCTGCATCCCACACATTTTGAAATGTTGTGTCATCATTGTCATTTGCCTCCATGTAGGTTTTAATTTCTTCTTTAATTTCCTGTTTTACCCAGTGATATGCCAGAAGCCTGTTGTTCAGTCTCCATGTACTGTTTACTCTCCTTATTTTCTTTTCATTGTTGATTTCTAATTTGATGCCTTTATGATCAGAGAAAAAGGTTGGTATTATTTTAATCTTTGTGTATTTGTTCAGGTTTGTCTTGTGGCCTAATATATGATCAATTTTAGAGAATGAACCACATGCATTTGAAAAAAAAGTGTATTCTTTTCCTTGGGGGTGTAGTGTCCTGTATATATCTATTAAGTCCATTTGGTCTAGGTCTTCCTTTAAAGCTTTTGTTTCTTTGTGTAGTTGCTGTTTTGTTGATCTGTCTTTTGTTGAGAGTGGCATGTTAAAATCTCCTACCACATATGTATTCTCATCAATATTGGATTTCAGTTCTACTAGTTGTTGTTTTATGAATTTTGGTGCTCCCTCATTAGGTGTCTATATGTTGATTATTGTTATGTCTTTTTGGTGGATTGACCCTTTAACCATTATGTAGTGGCCATCTTTATATTTTGCCACTTTTGTTAATTTGAAGTCTGCTCTGTCTGATACAAGAATGGCAACTCCTGCTTTCTTGTGGGGGCCGTTTGCTTGTAGTGTAGTTTTCCACCCCTGCACCTTCAGTCTATGCTTATCCTTAGCGATCAGATATATTTCTTGGAGGCAGCAGAATGTTGGGTTCTGTTTTCTGATCCAGTCTGCAACTCTTTGTCTTTTGATTGGTGAGTTTAGACCATTGACATTTAGGGTGATTATTGATATTTGTGATTCTAACGGTTTCCTGGTGGTCATTTGGGATTTATTTTGTGTTTTTGTTTTTTGTATTTGTTCTTCTTATGGTTTTGATATTGAAGCCTCCTGCAAAATTTCTTGGAGTGGGGGTTTAGTGGTAGCAAATTTCTGGAAACTTTGCTTGTCAGAGAAGTTTCTAATTTTTCCTTCATAGAGGAAGGATAGCTATGCAGGGTAGAATATTTTTGGCTGGCGCATTTTTTCTTGGAGTTTTTGTAGGTGTGACTCCATTCTCCCCTTGCCTGGAATGTCTCTTCAGAAAAATCTGAGGTCAGTCTAATGGATTTTCCTTTGTAGGTTATCTGTTTCTTTTCTCAAGCTATTCTCACTATTTTTTCCTTATCTTGGGTTCTTGGAAGTTTTACAATGATGTGTCTCACTGTGGCTTTTCTTTCATTAAAGTAATTTGGTGTCCTTTTGGCTTCCTGTATGTCTATTTTCATTTCTTTCTTCAGATTTGAGAAGTTCTGCTTTATTATTATATTGAAAAGTCTTTCAGTTCCATAACTCACTCCTCTCCTTCTGGGATTCCTATTACTTTTATGTTTCTTTTCTTTAAGGAATCTGACATATCTCTGAGCTTGTCTTCAGACCTCCTACTTTGTTTCTCTCTTTTTCTTTCTTTGTCCTCTTTATTTCTGTATCCTCAAGTTTGCTGATTCATTCCTTTATTTCATCTATTCTGCTGCCATGGCTTTTCTGTGTATTTTTGAGCTCATCTATTGCAACCTTTAAATCTTAAGTCTTTCAATTTCAATTTTAGGGATTTATTTTCTTTAGTTCATTGATTAGGTTATACATATTGATGCTTTCTTTTTTATATGTTTCTACTTCTTCCCTTAGCTCATTAAATGCTCCTATCATACTGTTGTCCTTTTTTTCTAATTCTTCTCTTAATTGTTGGAGTGCATTTAACATGTTGATGCTGGAATCTTTTTCTGACATACACATCTTTACTTTGATGTTTTCCAGAGATTGTCCTTTCATTGTTGGTGATGGATTATTTCCTGTAGGGCTTGCTTGCATGTTTAAATTTTTTCTCCTAACTGTATTTTGCTTTCTAACTTGTTCTACATATTGAGAAACCATGGATCTTGTGTTGGTCAGCATGTTGATGGGTATGTTTTCCAGGTTGTAAATAGATCTATACTTTAGTTTAGTAATTTGTACCGGCATGGCTTGCAGCGACTCACCTGGGTGGGGCGAGGGTTGGGTGGGTTCCCTCAGCAACCTGGCTGCAGGGGTTGGCTCCCAGGGCTGGATAATCTTATAGAATCTTTTGATATATGACAATGTAGTATCCTTTTAAAAAATATATGGGTTCCATATTAAAAAATGGGAAACAAGGGCTGGTGTTGATGTAGAGATAAAAATACTTTTACATAGCTGGTGTAAACTGGTTCAGCCACTATGGAAAGCTGTGTGTAGGACCCTCAAACTACTGACAAATGAAACTACCATTTGATACAGCAATTCCGCTTCTAGGAATCTACCCAAAGTATACAAAAACACTAATTCAAAAGATCACCTGTACTCGGATGTTTATTGCAGCACTATTTACAATAGCCAGGCTATAGAAACAACCGAAATGCTCCAAAACAGATGAATGGTGCAGAAAGCTATGGTATATATACACAATGGAATATTATTCATCAATCAAAAAAGGCAAATAGTCATTCACAGCAACATAGATGGAGCTAGAAGGAATCAGGCTAGCAGAAATAAGCCAGAAAGAGAAAGAGAAATCCTGAACATTCTCACTTATATGTGGAAAATAGGGCAAACAAATGGACAAGAAAAATTTAAAACTATTAGCAAAACTGAGCATAGAACAGGAGAGGGGGAGGGTATAAAATTGGGGGTGTTATGGGCACAAAAGATTAATATGAGGGTTGATGGGTGACAAGGTGGTGGGAAAATCTTGGGGCCAGCAACAATGTAAGATAAGATAATAGAAAAAAATGCAGAAAACAGAAAATAATTGTGAAAAAACAAGTTTCAGTTTCAATCACCTAGTAATTAATGCTATTACTTGATTGAGTGAAAAATAGATAAACAAATCAACAAGTGAATTTGAGTGAATTTTTTTCTCCCTTACTAGTAGTTTCTAGGGGTTAATCTCTCCTTATATTTGTATATAACTTGACAAAATTTTCTTTTTTTATAAAAATATTTTTTATTGATATAACAGTTTATAATGCCATACAGATCCAGAGATATATAGTCACACCTATTCAGAAGTACATTACCAAATCACATGCATGATCAAAAAACTTTTATAGTCCTCCATCATATTCTGTTACAGTCCACAGTCTCCGCACTATACCACTTTTCCTTCCATGTGATAGCCTAAAGCAAATATGTTTTCTTATTACTCCTTTCATAGTTGTAGTCCAGCAGACAGAGTAGATTTGATGGATATTTATTGCTGAATTATTTCTGAAAAGTTTTATTTTTTAAAGTTCTATTGATTCACTAGATAGACAATTGAAGACCTTAAAGCCTTTCTGAGAAGCCAGTGATACATCATTTTGTCCTTTAGGACAGCAAATAAAGAGGTGAAATTGATCAAGAAAATCTAAATACATTGCATTTTTCCAATGGATAGCAAGCAAGTAACTCTAGAAAGTGTAAGCCATTAAAACATATAAAGGTTTAAGAGAATCCAACCAATTGAACAGAATTGAGTGCCCTGAAATAAAACCACACATATATAGTCAGCTAATCTTTGACAAAGGAGTGAAAACTTACAATGGAACAAGGACAACCCTCTTCAATAAATGGTGCTGGGAAAACTGGATCAAGACATGCCCCCCAAAAAAAAAAGTGAACAAAGACACTTTCCTGACACCATGTACAAAAATCAACTCAAAATAAATAAAAGACTTGGGTGTAAGATCTGAAACCATAAAATACATAGAGAAAAACTTGGTCAAAACCCTCCATGAGTTACAATTCAGAAATATATTTCTGTATACATCTATAGCTGT
This sequence comes from Uropsilus gracilis, assembly GCA_004024945.1. NCBI lineage: Eukaryota > Metazoa > Chordata > Mammalia > Eulipotyphla > Talpidae > Uropsilus > Uropsilus gracilis. The sequence goes on along the minus strand of PVHY01024978.1, from coordinate 12,596 downwards.
CAAAAAAAATGAAGGAAAACATCAACAGCTGGGACTACATCAAACTAAAAATCTTCTGTACAGCAAAGGAGACAATAGACAAAACAAAAAGAAATCCAACTGAGTGGGAGAAAATTTTTGCCTTCCACAAAAGTGATAAGGATTGATAACAAAGATCCATAAGGAACTAACACAACTTAGCAAAAACCAAACAAGAAGCCCAGTCAAAAAACAGGGAGGAGCACTAAAAGACACGTCTCCAAAGAAGCAATACAAATGGCCAACAGGCACATGAAAAAATGCTCAAAGTCACTAGCAATCGGAAATGCCAATGAAAACCACAATGAGATACCTCATCACACCAGTAAGGATGGCCCATATAAAAAAAAAAATCAGGCAACAACAAGTGCTGACATGGATGTGGAAAGAAAGGAACAACTGCTGGTTAGAATGTAAACTGGTCCAGCCACTATGGAAAGCTGTGTGGAGGACCCTCAGACCAATGATAATGGAAATACCATTTGACCCAGAAATCGCTTTCTGGAAGTCAACCCAAAGAAGACCTCAGTATGTATACAAATGGATACCTGTACTAGGATGTTTATGGCAGCACTACTTATAATTGGAAGGACATGGAAACAACATGCCCGAAGACAGATGACTGGATGAAAAAGATGTGTTATATATACACAATGAAATATTACACATCAATTAAAAATGACAAATTTGATGAATTTATGTTAACATGGATGTGCCTAGAAGAAAACATACTAGCAGAAACAAATCAGAAAGAAAAAGACAAATCCAATGCTTTCACTAATATATGGGACATAGGTTAAACAAACAAAAGGCAAGGAGGAAAAATGAAAACAAGCTAAAAACCAAACTGAAGCACACAACTCAGTTCGGGGAGAGGGGCATGGGTGAGGGAGGGAACCATCAGGGAAGGGAGAGCCCCAGGGATTACAAGGATGTGAAATAATTATATATGTAAATAAATAATTTTAAAAAATAAATAAAACATATAGGTTTATGAGTCAATGTAACTTCAATAAACATGTATAACTTAAGAGATTAAAAGTAAATCTAGAAAAAGTTCTTAGACTGTCAAAAATACAGTGATTACTAAAGCACAAGGAGAAACAGGATAGGAAAAGGGAGTAGATATTCTCAATCTGATAGTGTGAATGGCACTAGAACTTTGGTGCTGATTGAAATTAGGTGTGTGTGTGTGTGTCTGTGTTTGTGTGTGTGTGTGTGTAGAGATGGTAAGCTGCACTCTTGAAAGTTACACGATATTTAAATCAATGGGAAATCATTAAAGCTTTTTTTTTTCTCAAAATGTTTTTGGAAACTGTTTAAATAAATAAAACCCAGATGACTTTAAGAGTTTCTATTTAAATATGCTCTTAAATATAGAATGTTTTATATACAATATATTTTAAACTTAAAAGGAAATAGTGGCTAGAGATAATGGAATAATATATAATAACAATATTCATCGGTTACTGATGACTTCAACTATATCATTAATGGTCAGAAAAAAAGTGATGATTTGAACATATTTATGCCAAAAATTTTATAATTTTAAGTACATATTGTTAAAGGTTAGATTGAGTTTTCAGGTGGATATATAAATTAAACAATGTTACACACAAACAGAAACACACAAATGAGAGAGTGTGATTTCTTCTCATAGTCCCAAAGCCAAATGAAAATTGTCAATCTGAACCACCAAATGGCATTTTTTTACCTAAACAGTTTTGTCCTAAAAACCTACTGGGAGGAGAATGTTTATAGGTGTTCCCCAGAGTAGGACATGATGCCATACAGGGTTTATTTTCAATCTTGATTCTAAATAGGAAATAGCTGATCATTCCAAGAGAGAAAATCTCCTGTGGTCACACTACACTGAATACCAATCCCTGCTGAGAAAATGCACATACAGCTTGCTCACACTAGATAAACACAGACACCTATTAATTCATAATGTACTGAGTATTTTGCAGAGCATATTTCATAGGAAAAAAAGATCCAATAAGTTCTACCTGGCAAGTCCCAAAGAAACAGCTACTGAAATTCCATAGAGAAATGAATAACTGATTCCTATAAAAAGTAATAAGTATTTCTACTAGTATTTACCACTAGAATATAAAGGGGAAAATTAACACCAAACCCCACCAGTAGTCAGATTTTACTAAAAAAAAAAATAACACAAGTACTATATGTAGGAAAAAAAGGCAGGATTTTAAAACTTTTTAAAGGTTGAGATTATTTGAAATTATCTCTAAGAAGTAGAACAAATATTTCAGTTAGTTACTTCCCCTAATTAACCTATATATGCAATTAAATCCAGGAAAATGTCAAACTTATTTTTAATATTTACAGGTCATATGTTTTGATTGCTTAAATTCAAATATTATGTCTCTTCAAACTCTTCACCCTGTATTCAGTACATATTATTGTTGGTGACAATCAGCTTGTGTGATAAACATTAATTGAATATAAATAAATACAATCAAAGTAATAAATATGATTTAGAAAATATGTAACAAGAGCTCTTATATTTTGTTTTGGTTTATGTTTTTTTAAAATTGCCAATTATTACAAAATTAAACAGACATCTACCAGATGTTTCAGTGATTATGCACTTGGACATTAATTTCAGTTAAATAAAAACTTATGTTTCCACAAAACCTGTATACAAATGGTTATCATAGTTTTAGTTTTAGTCACAAGCACCCTAAATGGGCAAAACTATACCTATAGACTTTTTATTTTGAGTTTCTTCTTTCATTTTTTAGAATTGATAGCATAAATATATATATTTACATATATATATTTACATTGTTTTCTACCCTGAGGTTCTCCCACCACCTTGTCATCTGTGAACCATCATCTTAATTCTTGTGGCCATCTTTCCCCTGATTTTACCCCTCCCCCTCTCTTGCTCTAAGCTTTATTCTGCTTTATTCTGCTGACAGTTTTAAATTTTCCTTGTCCTTTTGTTTGTTTTCCCTATGTCCTGCATATAGATGTGATCACCCAGTATTTATCTTTGGCTTATTTATGCTAACATGATTTCTTCTAGGCCCATCCATTTTTTTTCAGAAATGCATCCAATTAGTGTTTTTGTATCCTTTGGGTAGGTTCCCAGAAGTGGGATTGCTGGATCAAATGATTGCTCTATTTTGAGTAGTTTGAGGGTCCTCCACACAGTTTTCCATGGTGGCTAGAGACCAGTTTGCACTCCCACCAGCTGTATAAAAAATGTTTTTTTTTTTTTTTTTTTTTTTTTTTTTTTTTAGTATGGGCCTTCTTACTAGTGTAAGATGGTATTTTATTGTGCTTTTGATGTGAATTTCTGTGATTATAAGTTATTTGAATGTTTTTATATGCCCATTGGCCATTTGTATTTCTTCTTTCAAGAAGTAATTTTTGATGAAAAAAATATGGTATGTATACACAATGGAATATTACTCATAAATTAAAAATGATGAATTTGATGATTTTATGATAACATGAATGTACTTAGAAGAAATCCTATCAGCAGAAATAAGTAAAAAAAAAATTTGGTTTCACTAGTATATGGGATATAGGAAAAAAATAAAAGCCATGAGGAAAAGTCAAAACAAGCTAACCACCAAACTGAAGCATACAACTTGTGGCAGAGGGGATAGCTATTGTAAATGTGTCTTGAAAGAGGTTTCTAAAGTATAAGTCTTGGAGTGTTTTTCCCATGTCTTCTATGTATTTTATAGTTTTAGGTCTTACAGCCAAGTCTTTTACCCATTTTGAGTTGGTTTTTATACATGGTATGGGGGAGTTATCTAGATTCAGTCTTTTGCATATAGCAGTCTAGTTTCCCTCACTCCATTTGTTGAAGAGACTATTCTTGTTCTATTGTATTTTTTTGCCCCCTTTTCATATATCAGTTGATCAAACAAGTGTGGCATTATTTTCGGACTTTCAATTCTGTTCCATTGGTTTATGTATCTGTTTTTGTTCCAGTACTATGCTGGTAATTATTATGGCATTGTAGCATAATTTAAAGAAATGAAATAAAAAATGATATAATGGAGATGCAGGATGTAATTAGATCAATACATAGAATATTTTGAAAAAGGCTAAGGATGGAGACTAAATGAAGGATAAAATCAGAGGCATTGAAGATAATAACACAAAGAGAATCAAGGTAGAAGATGGTGGATACAAAGAAGAAAAATATGAAGCAACATTTCAAGAAGTATCTGATTCCATGAGGAAAAACACTAGAAGAATGTGTTTCCCTGAACTGACAGATAGAAAGGAACAGAATTTACTTTAAGAAGTAATAGAGGAAAACTTCTGAAACTGGACAAGGAACCAAGGTAAAATCATGCACTTAAAAGAACATCAGGATACCTAAAGAGAATGTAAGCACTCATCATTACTGATGGTCAGGGAAATACAAATCAGAAACACAGTGAGATACCACTTCATACCTGTAAGAAAGACTAGAAACAATAAATGTTGATCAGAATGTGGAATAAAGTAACTTTCACTGTGCAAGTCTAGATTGACCCACCCCCTATGGAAAACAGTATAGTGATTTCTCGAAAAGCTAAAAATGGTTCTATAACGTGATGCCACAATTCCACCCCTAGAAATCTGCTGAAAAAAAAAAAAACTAATTAAAAGGGAAACATTCACTCCTCTATTTATTGCAGCACTGTTGATAATTGCCATGTTATGGAAAAACCTGTGTACAAAAATGGATAAATGGATTAAAAATTTGGTATATATACACAATGGAGTATTACTTGACTATTACAAAGATACATTCATCCCATTTGCGACCAAGGAACTGGTGGGGATTTTACTAAGTGGAATAAGTCTGAAAGAGAAAGACAAATACCTGATAGTGTCACTTATATGTGGAATATGTAGAAACAAAGCAAAATATCAGATAAAGCAACACCTATTAAAAAATCCCTAGAATTCTGGCTTCCTGAGACCTGAGGTTTAACAATGGCAGAGGGAAGGGCAAGAACAAAGTGGGGGAGGTGAAAGACTGTATGTACTTTGGTGGTAAATATGCTGCAGTAATAACTCCTAAAGGGGGAGATCTGATACCTCTAAAATGCAAATAACATCATAAACCAATGTTACCTTAATGAAATAGTTTGATTTTATATAAATATCAAAACATTAAAGAGTATTCTAAATGGGAATATGAATTTAGGAAAGGTAGGATAAATAGTCAGTAGCTCTAGTCACATTCTATTTTTATTCTCCTCATTTCTTTGTACTATGTGAACCTAAAAGAGAAGTTTAGGGAACTAAGTTAAAATATGTTCAAGAAGCTTTAAGCCAGTTTGTCTCTGCCGTCGGATAGATGTATCATGTATAATGGACTTGTTATGCTCTAGAGAATCTGGTTGACTTTGCAAAGGGCAGAAATAGCAATTGTCACTTTTCTATTCTCAAGTCTTTCCTTTTCTTGAATAAATGGAGCTTTTTGTTTATGCTCACCTGCTAGAATTTAACAACCAAGAATTTGCTGGAACATCAGCAATTTTACACTGGCAAAGAAAATTCTGCCTGTGAGTGACCCTGCTGACAAACTTCTATTGTCCTAACTGTAGCACAGCTTGCGTTAGTCACAGGTGAATGGGCTCAATTAGCAAGAGACAGTGTTTCAATCACTTAAAAAATTTTTATCTTTATGAGTCCTGAAAGAGAGGTGACATTGTAGCATACATTTTCTTTCTTTGTATTTTACAAAGAAAAGCAACTAAAACAAGAAAACAGCACATTAATTAACATTGGCAAGTGATATGAAACAGAACTTCAGGGTAGGATTCTCAAAGACATTAATACAGAGTAAGGTTTTCCATTCATTCATGTATCCCTGCACCAACCCCCAACCTTGCAATCACCTTGTTTTGCTTATTACAATATGAAGGGAAATATTAGACATTTGTTGTGATCTATAGAGTGAAGCAAATAATCCTAGTTTTGCCTGAATTTAGGCAATTTGGGAAGAGAGATTATTGATTTCAGCTTAGGGAGCAGTATTTAGTGCAGTGAACATGAAACTCTTAAGGCAGTATCTAGCTGGACTGGAATTAAATCTGACTTAGGCGAGTTATATAGATGTTGACTATAGCAGTGACTATGAATTATTAAAATGTTTTAAACCAAGTTAAACTGGACTGTGGAAACAGTATGGCAGATGACTCAGTATTAGAAAAGGGGTAAATTGACATTTGAAATGAAGATCTGACTATTTAGTTTCTTAAGTGGTGGAATATTAAACTTAAAATTACCTGATGAACATAAAAAAAGGTTAGTCTTCTAGAGAGTCATAGAGATAGAAAAGTTTGAAAGCAAAACTGAAATGGAAACTGTGGAGCTATTTTCAAGGAAGTCTCCTTGAAAATCTTCCTTTTCTGAAAGCTCTAATTCATTTATTCATCAACATACCCATTATTAACTCATTTAATTATCACATTGTAACCTTCCTCAGGGGTCAGGGAATAGTAGGGGTTAGAGATGCAATAGTAAATCACGTAAATGTCTACAAGGAATATCCATGCAGATATTTACCAAATAATTGCTGATGATGTTGAGATAGGATGGACACAATAGTAAAGTAAAAATGTATTAGTAGCCAAAAGAACAGGGTGAATAATTTTGCTTAGATCTAAATGATCAGTAATGTTGAGTAAGTGACAACTTTTTCCTACTGCTAGGGGAGTAATCCCACTAAAGGAAGACAGCAACAAGGTTAACAGTGCTTGCCACCAGGAAGGAAAGTTCCCCTTATCAGCCCATTACTTGGTTTGCAAGTGGTGGGGTAAGAAGGACAGAGCCATACAGACTCTGAGTGGCACAACACTTTACCCTTTCACAGAAGAACCAGAACCAGAATAGCTTCAGTTAGTGAAATGCATGACCTAGGGTGGTGACGGTGTTGAACATGAAGGGGAAAAAATACGAGAACATAAAACTTCATGAGTGAGTGTTCAAGTTCAGTTATCTGTCAATGGTAGTACATTTAGCTATATTTAGGATGATGAACTTGATTAAATTGCATTATTTCACAATTAAATATATCCAGAATTCAATGGATATATATCAAGCTATTGTACAGTGATATGTATTCAATATGTAGCTAAGTTTTGGAATAGTACATATTCAGAAAAGATAAGCATATAATTTAAAATGAACTTAGCAATTTCTTCATTATAAGTTTCAGTGACTGATCTTAAATATAGTGCCTAGTAAACCATTTTCACAAGCTGGGGAAATCAAATGTATGGGAGTAGTTTTCTAGAAGGAATGAGTAATTATAAAATGCATTAGAATACATATGGGTTAATCAGTTTCTTGGTTGATAGACATCAGCTCATGCATTAATTTCTACTAATATATATTATGATATATCTTTAACATATACCAGTTAGGAGATTCAGTCACTGTTATACCTTACTAAGTGCAGGAACACGTGCTTATTTTCCTCATTTTTTTAGTCAATTCTGTTTATTTTATTTTTCTAAAATATGATTTAGAAATATTTTTCTTATTTTTTCTAAAATGAATATAATATTTTCTAAAATATTTATCATATTTTTTCTAAAATATGATTTTCTCTAGGCATTGATATAAAGCTATAGTAGTAGATTAGTTTCTTCATGAAACTCATACTCTAGTGGCAGATATAATTAGTAAGAAAGTTCACAACCCTTTCATTCCATTTTAGAAAGTGCAAGTTTGATGAAGAAAAAACTGGGTAAAATGACAACATAAGAAAGGAGTATATTATTTTAGATAGTAGGTCAGAAAAACTCTGAGGAAGTTATATTTGAACAGAGATATGAATGACATGAGAGAGCAAGTTCTGAAGTACTGAAAAGAGTTCAAGGTAGCATGACAGGAATGAAGTGAGTAAGAGGGAGTGATAAAGGTGGACTCATCGAGAGAAGCCGTAATCAGACCATGGAGGGACTTATGGGACATGGTATAGATTTGGAATTTATTTTAATTACAGTGAAAAGCCATTAGAGAATTTTGAGCAGGAGAATGATATAATTCTATTTACATTTTAAAATTGTCAATCTGGTAACATAATGGAGACCAGAATGCAAGAGGATAAGCATAAATATAGGAAAATGAGTTAAGAAGTGAACAAAATTATACAGCCAGCAAGTGTGAAATGTTTAAGCAAGGTTTGAATGGGTAAGTAGTGGAAAATGGTAATACTGATGGAACTTGTTTATTTTTTTTTTATTGAAGTAGCATTGTGTTATATGTTTCAGGAGTAGATAATTATAAATCAACATGTATACTTGTCACATTAAGTTCATTACTAAAGTCCAAATCTATCCTTCACCACACAATTTCCTTTTACCCAGTTTGACCACCCTTCTAACCATTTTCCTTCTGGTAATTACCTGTCTATTCTTATAATCAAAAGTATATTTTTGATCTGTTTATCTTATCTACTGGTTCTGTTTATTTATGTACCACATAAGATCAAAATTCTATGGTATGTATATTTCTTTATTGGACTTATTTTATTAAGCATGATATTCTCTAGCTTCTTCCAGTTGCTGCCAGTGACAAAATTTCTTATGTTTTGCAGCTGAGTAGTATTCTATAATGTGTGTGTATGTGTACATATATTTGCATATATTATATATATTATATTGTCTATCCTGTCTTTTGTGACTGGATAAAAATAAATAAAAATGAACGCTGGGTTTTTATAACTGTATGAATAGCAAAACAATTTACTAAGATGAGAAAAATGTGGAAAACAGTTAAGGTCAAGAATTTAAATTTCTGACTTGGATAGGTTAAGTGTTATGAGTATTAGATTTTCAAGTGGGGTTGTTAAATAGATAACTGGATATATGAGTTGGGAATTAAAGGAAGGGTTCGAGACTAAAGCTATAAATTTGGAAGTCGTTAAGTGTAGATATGATTTTTAAAGTCCTTGGGCTGAATGAGATCACCAAGGGAGAAATTGTGGATAGGATAAAGGCCAACAACTGAACTTGTAGGCACTGAAACACTTAAAGGTCATATATATAATGAAGACCAAGAAAGTGCAACTATTACAACAGGAAACAAAGAGATGTAATATCCTAGAGTTGAGTTTGATCAACTAAAACCCTGTCAGTAAATCCAAGCTGCTGTTTTATATGACTCTCAAGCAAAAAAAAAAAAGTTTTTATATTTTCAAATCAATGAAAAACATCAAAGAAAGAATATTTTGTAACACATAAAATTTATATGAATTCAAATGTCAGTTTCTTTGCATAAAATTTTATTGGAATAGAGCCATGCCACTCACTCATTTACATATAGTTTAACTCTGCTTGTGCTAACAGCAACAGAATTGAGTAATTATAACAGAAACAATATGATTCATGTTTGCAGCATAGATTTTTAAAAAAAAATATTGGGGTGCTTTGATGGAGAATGGAAATATAGGGAGAAAATGCAGAAAAAATCCAATATGCTTTAAAGGAATAATTCTGTAAAGATTGAGAACAATAGTGGCTAGTGGGTGCAAGCATTCAGGAAAGATACATTGAAGCACAGTTAATAATTGCAACATGTACTTTTATATTACAGTCTTTCACTTTAAATAATTTTAAACCAATCTTGTGAGCCATACCCACTATGTAGAGGAAAACATGTGTCTTGAAAAATATATAATTAAAGCTTGTGGAAAGGAGAATAATTATTAAAATTTCTTTGTCCTGAGCAGTGAAGATATTCAAACAAAACAGTAGCTGATGAATAAAAAAAGTAGCTAAAGAATAAAAAGTAGCTAAAGATTAAAAATCTGCAGTTAAGTTGCAGATTTTCCTTATGTTGTCAAATGCTCTTTCATATAAAATTCATCTCAGAAGGAAATTTTCACTCACTAGAAAATGGATTTTAATTATTGTCACAGGATATATTCATATGTGATAGGCTATATAATAGCACACATTTGATACATAGATATATTTTCTTTATTACCTTTATAAACTAAACATGGTCCGTCTGATCCATTTAAATGAAGGACAATTATCAAGCAAAGAAACAGTCATCATTTTTATTTAGTATACAGCTCACTTCCAAATAGCAAAGTTGTTTTAATTTATCAATCACAGGCATAGTGGAAGAATATGAATTTATGCATCTGATCTTTTCTAAGGATCAATGGAGAGAAAAAAACCAAAAATTCAGATAACAAATATTCTGTGACTTCACAGGTATAAAAATTCTGGCCAAGAACTGCTAAACCTTTAATAGTAACTCTCATAGATAATTCCTATATAACAAATATCCAGGATTCCTGGAATTTCAAGAAGACTCTACCTAGAAGAAATCATTCTAGCAGGAACAAGCCAGAATGGGACAGAAACCAAATGGTTTCACTACTATATGGTCAACCAAATGAAACTATACAAGGGGACCAGCTGGAGCGGGTCGGGAGGGGAGGTGGTGGGTGACCTCCAGGGACTGGAATGATGTGAAATATATATAATTAAATTATTAAAAAAAAGACTCTAATAAGAAGTAAAGTCATGAACTTGGACCTCTATGATGTATAAAGATATCTTGACTTTAAGTACAGCCTTTGGGGAAGACCATTATAGGATTGAAGCTGTCAAAAGAGATCAAGCACGACATAATAAATAAAAAGAAACTCTATGAAAACTGACACATTAAATATCTAGGAACTGTACCATCTCCCACAATAATGTGAACCAAAATACTTAGAAGAAATAGATAATGTAAAGAAGTCAAATATAAAGTAAAATGGACTTTTAGCAACTAGAACTTTTTCATTTAGAAGCTACTTGAATAACATGATGATTACAAATAATGAAATGCTATTAGACTTACTACGCTCTGATATTTTTCAATATAAAGAGTCAGGCCCTTGCTAAATATCAAAAGAAGACAATCCTTCATCTCATTTTATAGGTAAGCCCTGAACATAATGCTAATACATCTATTTTTCTCAATGTAGTATTTTTCTCTTTAGAATTAATGTCACCACCACTTTCTGAGGAATTGACCATTCTCCACACAAGATTTGAACTGGGACTGCTACTCAATGAACTTTGATCTTCCTCATCACCCTCCAAATCACAGGGGTATGAATATGGCCCATTTATCGTGTTTAGTATATTGTTTCTTAACCTCAGTGACTGAGTTAGTGAAAATAATTTCTGAGCCAGTTAGAATCCTTTCCTGCAAAAGACAAATCTTCCCTTCTCTGGGTTATAATCTAGGATGATATAAATTGGAGATACTTCTGATTATCCAACACCCACCTAACCTCATATTAAAAGTCAACTAAAGTAGGAGAAAATAATCAAAATTCAGAGAATGACCAAGTGAGAGTGAAAGATCAGACAGAATCATTTGAGTCCTCAGAACAACTGTTGTCTTTCTCAGCTGTATGAACTAATATAGCTCTTCTTTCCACCTCCTTTTTTTCCCACAAGCTAGTTTGATTGAGTACTGACTAAAATATAGGCAGTAATATATTAACAGCTACAGTTTTTATGAGTAATGCAGAAATGAAAGAAAGTAGAATACAATGATTCAGTATTGCACATGATCCTATGTAAATGAGATACATATTTCCTTAGGAATGAAAATGTTTCAACTATCATAAGAACTAAGGGAAGATAGATAATGATGTAATATATATGTACATATATGTGCAATAAATTTTTTTAAAAAATGAACTAAGGGGAAATTTAAAATCCAAGTTTTTGCATATTTCACTATATACATGAATAAATCATGGAGAACCAGTGAATAGTCAGAGTCAAACAAGTCATCACTAGAAGATTTGGATCCCAGGTCTTTTACTATAGTTTAGTGACTTCTCTTCGATGTGCGGTGATAAATTTCAACATTGGCTGGGAAACTGATGGTATTGCATACTGCAGTCTTGACTGGACAAAATAAATCATTACAACAATGAATTCAATGTCTAGTTTACTGAAGTACAAAAATAGAAAAAGTCCTCCTTAGTGGTATTCTTTACTAAATATAGGACAACTGAAGAATAAATGAAAATGGTTTGGTGGAAAGAATAACTTGAACATGAATATTTTTCAGTTGTATAAAAAAAGATATTTTTTTCTGACATTCAACTCAGCAGTAATCTTGTTTCTACTAAAAATGATTTCACATTCATTTACATTACCATAAAAATTTTAGGAATACAACTTCATACTTCAATATGACTTGCTTTTAATGTTATTTTGTACTTTACCTGTAAGCACATGGTCATAGTCACCAACCACTTCCACCCCAGCTTTAATTTAGGCAAATGATAAACTGTCCAACTGTGCCATGAGCAAGGTTGACAGGGTGAAGGCAATAACTAAGAACTTCATTATGGAATCTAGAATTTCTTTCCCCTCTCTTACTTCTTTTTTTTTTTTAATTTATTTTTTTATAATCAAATAGTTTATATATATATACATTTCATATCTTTGTAATACTGGGATTCACCCCCCCACCCTCCCTGACCATTCCCCCTCTGTCCCGCCCCCCCACCCCGAGTTGTAACCATTTGGTGTCTGTCTTTATCTTTTTAACTTGTT
>PVHY01024977.1:0-18950 GCA_004024945.1 Uropsilus gracilis | reverse complement strand
AGCCACCGTGCCCAGCCTCAATAAAATGAATTTAAAAAAAAACACACATGAGTTAACATTTAAAAAAATAAAAATAAATAAAAATAAAATGAAATGTTAGGTTGTAGTTAGGCATGGAAATGCACACCTGTAATTCCTACCTGGGAGGCGGAGACCAGGTATCACTCGAGTCCGCAGGTATGAGACAACCCTGGGCAACATAGTGAGACCTAGTCTCTTAAAAAAAAAAAAAAAAAAGGTAGGTTGTGATTGGTCTTTGCATTTCTTTAAAATTCATATCAGTTTTTAATGGCTACTGTGGGCTTTATGGCTCTGTTTCAATAAAAATTATTTCGTTGTCTTATTTGTTCAGGTCTGGGCAGGTGGTTCCTATAGCTTCTTCAGTTCCCCTTATCTGTTTAAAATATCCCATCCACCAATCTTGACCTCCCCTTTACCACTTGGGGTCCTGCACATAAGGCCTCCATGGACCTCCTGACCCTTGACCCTGCTCCATTCCCCATTTCCTTCTCACCTTTACTGGGAACTGTAACAGTCTTCTGGCTGGTGGTCTTACCTTCAACATTTTCCCATCAACCTGCCCTCTGCCCTGCCACCAAGAGATGTTTCCATGAAGCAGTGATGACTCTGTCCCTTCATTGCAAATACTTTCACCCCTCCACTGGCCACAGTGTCCCTTGGGAGCTAACAAAGCACTCTATGATCTGCAAAACCTCATCCTCATATTTTACCATCCCTGCCTGGAATGCTATGTTCCATCTTACCCAATTTCTTAGCATTCTCTGTGTCAATGGGACTGCTTCATGCATCTTTACCTTTGCACATGGTGTTCTTTCTGCCTGGATGACCCCTGTCTCCTGCCCTACAGAGTTCCCACTCCTCTTCCCAGAATTCACCCACACTGGTTCCACAGTCTGTGCTCTGCTCTGTGATTTCAATATTACCTTATAAATATTTTCATCACACTATTAAACCCAATGTGTGGTAAATATCTGCTTAGTCATATGACCTCATAAGGGGAGAGTCTTTGTCTTGGTTTCCTTATCTCATCATGCCCAACACATCACAGATACCTCAATGAATCATCACTTTAAATGGAAGCAGTTCTCTAGGTTATGAAGAGATGAGTCATACTTGAGTGGACTTATCCCAAACATTAGCTATGTTGTTTGTCCCCCCCAACCTTTTTTTTTTTTTTTTGAATTACAAAAGTTTATTTTTCAAAATAAAAAAGGTGTTTGTCTTTTTGAGAGGACTACAAATTGACTCTGAAAGAAAATTCAGGACATATAGAAAAGCACAAAACCAAAACTCAGCATAAACCCTCCATGCAAAGACAGCCTTTAGTTATCAAGCTGTTGTCTGTCTCTCCAGATTGTTCTCTCTGCACACATACACCCATAGGCATCTCTTCATTTAAAAACTAAAAATATGACCTACCTGTACAGATAGCTTTTTTTTTTTTTTTTTTTTGAGACTAGGTCTCACTATTTTTGCCTGTGGAACTGCAGACTCACGTTGCCCATGGTACCAGACACAAGCAATCCCCAGCCTCAGCTTCCCAGGTAGCTGGGATTACAGGCGCAAGCCTCCTCACCCAGCTATTTTTTGGGGACTAGGTCTCACTATGTTGCCCCAGACAGGACTCTAACCATGATCCCGGTCCCAGTGGTGGCTTCCTTGGCTGCCGTTTACAGGCATGCGCCACTGTGCCCCGCATTGTACATGTAGCTTTATAGCCGGCTTTCTTCACTGAATACAACATCATAAACAATATTCCATATCATTAAATACGCACATGCTGTTTTAATGATTGCATTATGCTTTTCATTGCATGCGTGTGGCTATCCAGCAAGGTCTTATCCATGGAACATTTTGGCTGACATCAAGATTCAGTGAATATCCTTGTAGATACAGCTTTGGACACTTTTCTGATTGTTTCCTTCAAAGAAAATATGTTCCTTGAAGTTCAAGTGTTGGGTCGGAGTCTGGTACATGTGCAATGCTCTCCGGGAGAGCTGTTCAACACACTAGACTCCTAACAGTCACCTAAGACAGTGCCAATTTCCCTACATGTCTGCCAGTATTGGGTGTCACCATATGTTTCATCTCTGTCAACCTGAGGTGAAGGGAAAAATTTATTTCTGTTCTGAATGAGAGAATATTCAACAGCTTTGAAGCTAACATTTCCTTGATAGTCATAGGGTAGATGTTTAATAAGTATTGAGTGAAGTAGTGGGTAAGTGAAGACAAACCCATGGAAATAAAAATCATATGGGAAAAGTCATGAACTTGGATCTGGCTCCAGTCCTGGTTCCAGTCCTGGTCCCATCACTGAATGTTTGCTCAGCTATAGACTTTGTACAATTATGGACAAGTCACTTACATTGTGATTTACCCAACTGTGTGTTGAGATGATAATTCCTTTTTTTTTGAGACTAGGCTTCGCTATATTGCCGGGGTACCATGGAATCAAGATATCCCCAGCTTCAGCCTCTCAGGTAGTTGGGATTACAGGCACGTACCACCACACCCAGCTACTTTTTGAGACTAGGTCTCGCTCTGTTGTCCCGGACAAGTCTCGAACCCAAGGATTCAAGTGATTCCCAGTCTCAGCCTCCCTTCAGTCTCAGCTTCCCTTCGTAGGCTGGGATTAAAGGCACGCTCCAACGCACCCTGCCAAGAGACAATAATTCTTACTTGATAGACTATTGTGATTTTGAATCTAGTGTGATTTTGTGTTTTAAAACAATGCTAAAAACATTTTTAAATACTCATGTGATAAAATATTTAAATAACAAAATAGCTAGCAGATAAAAGTGCCCTTTCCATCCACCCTGACTTATCATCTGTATGTTCTTAAAAATGGCTACTTACTGTAAACGGCAGCCTAGGAAGCTGCGCCGGAGCCAGGGATCGCGGTTCGAGTCCCGTGGGGGGGGGGGGGGGCACGTAGCGAGACCTAGTCCCAAAAAAATAGCTGGGCATGGTGGCACGCACCTGTAATCCTAGGTACCTGGGAAGTTTGAGTCTGTGGTACCCTGGGTAACGTGAGCCTGTGATTCCACAGGTAAAAATAGCGAGACCTAGTCTCAAAAAAAAAAAAAAAAGGAAAGAAAATGGTTAAAGTGGAAATACATAAAACAGGAGGCATTTTGCTGTTGGTTCATTAATATGAGTTAAGTTCCTACAGCAAATGTCGGGTCACAAAAACATCACCAAATTTCTAAATAAAGACATAAAACAAGCCGGGCACAGTGGTGCATGTCTTTAAGCACAGCTACAGAGCATGGCTGAGACTAGGAGTCACTTGAGTCTGCAGGTTCAAGACCAGAGATCCACCCGGGGCAATGTACTGAGATCTAGTCTCAAAAAATAGCTGTGCAAATGCCTGTAATCCCAGCTACCTTGGAAGTTGAGGCTGGGGATCGCTTGAGTCCATGGGCAATGTGAGCCTGCGGTTCCCTGGGCAAAAATAGCGAGACCTAGTCTCAAAAAAAGATCTAAAACACTTGACTTTTAACATGAAACAATATTTGTCTCTTTTTCTTAATTCATTTTCCACCTGTTTATTTCAGTTCAGGGATATGGGTGGTCAAGCCCATGAGACAACTTAGGGCACAAGGTACAGCACAGTGCAAGTGGCATACACACACACACATATGTACGCATGCACATGCACTGACTGAGACAACTGAGACACACTAATGCACCACCTCTGGAACATGGGAGGAGACAGAGTCCCTGGAGAAAACCTGTGCACACATAGAAGTACAAGCAGACTTACAACAGCCACCCTATCCAGGAACAGATTTTTTTTCTCATCTCATCATTTTTCTCATCTCTCTCATTTTTCTCATCATTTCTCATCTCATCATTTTTCTCATTCTCATTTTCTCAACAAGTCAGCATAACAGTATTGCTTAAGGACCTCGGGTATATTTGCTTCTTCCACCTAACCTATTATGGAGATGTGGCTATGTGCATCTATGCAAAATCATCTTCTTTTTAATTAATCACCATTTACTTACCTAAGCTGCGAAACTCTGAGTGACTGGCTTTGTTCTCTGAGCCTTGGTTTTCTCACCAATAAAATGGAAATGTTATAGTCTCAATATCTAAAGGTGCTTGTAAAGATTTAGCCTGCATGTAGAAAAATATTAACGACATCTGGCACAGCAAAACCCAAGCGACTTTTTTTTTTTCAGTATTTATTATTTTCCAAAAGGGCTGCAATGATTTTTCTTGACCCAACACGAAAGTATATCAGGAGGATAAATCTCTAGAAATGAAATTAAACATTGAAAAAAAAGATGGAAAAAAAAGGTAGCTAAAGGAAAGTCAATGACAGGTAAAATTATGTGCACTTGAGGTGAGAATGGAAAAAGATTTCTATTTTCTTACAGATTATCAAAGAGTTCTAGAACCACCACACAGAAGGACAGCATAACACAGGATAACATGGACAAGAAGAAATGGAAGCTGTGTTCTCCCTCAGGATGTAGAACACTGAAAGGGTAGTTCTTCCCACCTTTCTAACAATAAAGTCAGATAAACACAAAACCATTATTTAAGAAAATGAATTTCCTTGAATCTATGAGAGAGCTGAGGTCTCAGGGCAACCATGAGGCCTAGAACCCAAGGAATACAGGCACCTTATGGAAAGTCACACAAACTCACCTGAGGCAGCACAAGGAAGAAGAAACACTGAGCCCAGCACCCACAGGTAAGAAACCTGAGAATATTTTTAACAGTTGCTAAAGGCTGAGGAGGATAAAATAGAGAACTTAAGAACTTACATGTTCAGGGTGTTAGTCCCCTTGATCTGAATTTTCACTTACTGATAGGGGCTGGGAGGAGACAAGGGAGGGCCTTTTCCCATGGAAGGAGGACAGGCTGGCCCACCCAGAACCTTCTTCCAGTGGAAGCAAAAGACAGAGAAAGAAGGGTGGCGGGGTGGTGAGGGGAGGAAAGAGAGCGTGCAAGGGGAAACTTCAGCTGTGGCCAAGGGTGGAGAACCCTGTCACCACAGAAGGCCTCTTGATGGAGGCAAGTAGAAGAGAAAAAACTTTCTACCTCTGGAGAGGCTAGAGACAGTCCCGAACTCCCAGAACTTGGTCAGAGCAGGACTTCTGGGGGGGGGGGGGAATTTTTCCCTCTCCCCTCTCCCTGGGGACCATTTGGCCATGTCTAGAGACATTTTCAGTTTTGGCACTGAGGGCAGGGAGTTTGTTGTAGGTGTTTGCTGGTTAGAGGCCAGAGATGTTGTTGAATAGTCTCTCACAGCCAGAATGGCTATTTCTCACAGTCTTGACTATTCTACACAGACATCTAGCACTTAATAAGAAATTATAAGACAGGCACAAAAATCCAAGGGAAAAAACTCCATTGTCAAGAGAGAGAGAACAATCTGGAGAAGCATACTCAGATAAGCAGTGTAGCAGGTTCCAGACAAAGCAGGAGGAGTGCAGGAACATGTGGGCAATTTTTTTTTTTTTTTTAGACTAGGTCTTGACATTTTTGCCCATGGAACCGCAGGCTCTCGTTGCTCGGGGTACCACAGACTCAAGCAATCCCCAGCCTCAGCTTCCCAGGTAGCTGGGATTACAGGCATGCACCACCACGCCCAGCTATTTTTTTGGAACTAGGTTTCATTACAGGCCCCAGGTGGAACTCAAACCACGATCCCTAGCCCCGGCCGCTTCATAGGCTGAAGCTTACAGGTACGAGTCACCGTGCCCGGCATGGGCAATTTCAGCAGAGAGATGAAAACGGCAAGAGTCAAATGCTAGACATTTTTTACGGAAGAACTAAAATGTAAAATGACTTGACTGGGTTCATCAGACACAGCCAAGGAAAGAGGATTAATAAAAGAACAACATAATTTGTTGTAGATCTTGGAACAAAGTCTTGACCTCTCAGAAGCAAATAATTCTCACAAAATTGCCTCTGAGTGATAAAAAGGAGAAACATGCTAGAGACACTAATAAAGTACACTAATAAAGTACTAACAAGAAGCATAAATAATAGTCCTTGGGAATCTTCCCTAACTTTTTTTCAAATAAGGATATAATTTAACTTTTCCCTAGTGATCTATACTGAATATAGTTCTTCTCCAAAAAATATTAAGTTAATTTCCATGATTCCAAGTAGAGGTAGTCACTAACATTTTATAAAATGAGATTATTTTATACACTGAAAGTAAACTTACTTTTTTGTAATTTAATATATCAAAGACAACTTTACATGTCAACTCAGCCTGGATTAAGAGTCTTTGCAAAAATATCTTTTTTTTTTTTTGGAGACTAGGTCTCATTATCTTTGCCTGTGGAACCACAGGTTTACATTGCCCGGGGTACCACATACTCAAGCTTTAGCTTCCCAGGTAGCTGGGATTACAGGCCATGCCACCACCATGCCCAGCTATATTTTTTTGGAATTAGG
Source organism: Uropsilus gracilis (assembly GCA_004024945.1). Classification (NCBI taxonomy): domain Eukaryota; kingdom Metazoa; phylum Chordata; class Mammalia; order Eulipotyphla; family Talpidae; genus Uropsilus; species Uropsilus gracilis. The sequence goes on along the minus strand of PVHY01024977.1, from coordinate 12,506 downwards.
TCTTGCTACGTGCCCCCGGGGGAACTCAAGCCGTGATCCCTGGACCCGGCCGTGGCTTCCTAGGCTGCTGCTTACAGGCATGCACCACCATGCCCAGCCTCTTGGCACAAATATCTTTGGGCACTCATCATTATTTTCTCATGAAAAATTCTTAGATGTGAAATTGTCATGGAAAAAGGTATGCCTGCTTTTGAAGGTTGTCAAATTGCACTTCAGAAAGGATTCCTAATTCATCCAGCAGCCAACAGTTTACATCAACTTAGAGTTTCTTCACATCCTAGATCCAGGGTATTCTTTTCACTCCTTGACAACTTGACATAGGACAAGTGGTGCCTCCCCTGGTCTCAAGCTGTGTGCATTTCAACAATAGGAAAGAGAGCTTCTGTCCACATCCCCCACAGAGGTTCTGGTTTGCCCGACCACAGCATTTGCTCAGCATGGAATGCCTTCCCTCTTGGTTAGAAATCAGTGAGGCTTATGGTAGGACTCTGAATCCCAGCATGCCTTGCAAGCACTTGGGGTAGATGAGACTGGACAAAGGGATGCTGGGACTTTCCCCTTTGGGGCACTCAGTCTGGCAGGTGTGGAGTGGAGTTAGGCAGGTGAGGCTGAGTCATGTAGGACTGGGCGTGGTTGGTTGCCTGGATCAGCTCCAGAGTTGACACAAAGCTTCCAGTAACGGGCGGCTGAGCTGGGGTAATTGCTGCTGCTACTGCCCAGCCCAGCCCAGCACCTAGTGGGAGGAGGACACAGACAGGAGAAGAACAAGCAGCAGGAGGAGGGGGAGTGCAGGACAAGGAGAGGCAGCTCACACAAGGGATCCCCACCATGCGTCCCAAGCACTGTCAACTCTGCATCCTTTTCGCGGGATCATGGAGTCTCTGGAAACAGCTCAGTGAACCCACCCCAGCTCAGGCGTATTTGTGTGTCAACAGTCACCTCTCAAATGGCACAGCTAATGGCAGATTCTCAAGCACCTGTGCAGCAGGGAGGACTTTGGGTTACTCAGGGCCTCTTGAGCAGGGTCAGTGATGGGTGGAGGACAACTGGTCAGAAACCAAGGTAAAAATCCTGTTTCCTAAATGTCTACCCCCCGAAAACTCAAACCATTTCTTAACTTTTCTGAAGCCTCAGTTTTTTTCTCTGTGAAATGAAGGTTTCATCCTTCCTTGCAGATAAGGTAACAAGTTTATGTAGGCATCTGGAACTTCTTAGACTCTGGCCTAGGCCCTCGACCAGGGCCCTGGATGATAAGCACACATTTGGCACACCACTTGGCATGTAGTAGGTGCTTCGGAAGGCGTCAGGTGTTGCTACGGAACTTAGGTTCTGTAGCAATGTGCTGTGTGACTTTGAGCATGTCTCCTTCCTTCTCCGAGCCTCAGTTTCTACCAGGGGCACTGTCCTCTAAGTTGTTGGTTCTGATACGGGGATCACTTTAAAGCACATGGTTCACTTGGAGAGCTGAATTAAGGGGAGAAATCTATGAAGAGCTGTGGCACATAGGACTGGGATTCTCTCATGTCTCCTCCTCCCTCACCAGGGAGAGAATAACCTGGATGGGACGAGCACACTGGACAGTGGTAGCATCTTTGGGTGCTCTGAGTTGCGCAAACATGGCTGGCCTGGAGGTCAGGCACTGACAATTCAGTGTGTGTGTGTGTGTGTGTGTGTGTGTGTGTGTGTGTGTGTGTGCCTATGAAATGCTAGGCACAGAATGATCTTGGGAGTGAGAAAATTTGTTACCTCCTAGTATGTGCCAGGGGCCCTGGTTCCCACCCCAGACCCTCCTGAGCTGAAGGGGTCTCCTAGGTGACCATGCTTGTGAGTATGACTTCACCCTCCATCCTCACCAAGCTATCATGGTACCAGCTCAAGAGGGATATACAGTGAGCTCCCAGTCTGGGAGGAGTAGATGTTGGGGGCAGGGAAACATAAGAGATGTTTTCAACCAGCATTGATGATGGTGAACTTGACATTATCTGGGGACCGGGGAGAGAACTGGCTCAGGTCTGCTGGGCCTTCTGATTGTTTAAGAGAAGCCAGAATGCCAAGTTATTCTGTGAAAATTTTTCTCATTTTAAAATCTTGGAGATTTATTTGTGTTTTTACGGTTCCCACAGATGTACCTGCAGTAGCAGGCATGGTGGATAGTTTGGTGGCTATCAGAACAGCCAGCGGGGGTAGCAGAGCTGGTCTCATGGACCGTGACCTACAAGAGTCCCAGAGAACCACTCTGGTAAAGGCCCAGGCCTGTCTCAAGCTCTGTGGTCACCATTTTGGAATTTTTTTTTTTTTTTTGAGACTAGGTCTCGCTATTTTTGCCTGTGGAATCACAGGTTCTCATTGCCCGCGGTACCACAGACTCAAGCAATCCCCAGCGTCAGCTTCCCAGGCAGCTGGGATGACAGGCGTGCGCCACCACGCCCAGCTATTTTTTGGAACTAGGTCTCACTACGGGCCCCAGCTGGGACTCGAACCGTGATCCCTAGTCCCTGCCGCTTCATAGGCTGAAGCTTACAGGCATGAGCTACCGTGCCCGGACATTGTGGAATTTTTAACAGCTCCCTAAGTTTCGTTTTGCACTGTGTGCTGTGAATTGCTAGAAGGAAGGCCTGAGCTTAGCTGGTGGGGAGAAAGGGCAGATGGGAGGTCTGGAAATGCTTCAAAGAAGGGAGCTGAGGGAGGAGATGAACGGTGGGCCTGGGATCTTCAATGTGGGGGGGGAGAGGTTGCATGTGCGAGTGGGTGTGAAATGTGAGTCGATGTAATGATGATGCGTGTTGAGTGTCTGTGTGTGGTTGTGTAAGATCTGTGATGTGTGTGAGAATGTGAGGAGGGTATATTTTACATACCAGTATGTGCAGGTGTGTATGAGTGTGAGGATGTGTATGTGGGTGTATAGCACATGCCACTGTGTGCAGGTGTGTACAAGTGTGTACAGGTGTGTGGGGTCATGTGGTATGTATTATACACATACCAATGTTTGCGAATGTGTACAAGTGTGTGAGACTGTGTGCAACAGAGTGTGCATTGTATGCCAAGGCACACAGGTGGATGAGTGTCCATGCAAATGTGAGTGTGTAGATGAACGTGGTGAGTAGTGTGCACAGTGGGAGGTGGTGGCAGGGCAGGGAGAGGCCAGAAGTCACAGGCTATTTAACAAATATTTATTGAGCACCTTGTGTGTGCCAGGCGCTATGGAGGTGCTGAGATGAGTAACCCTGAGCTTACCCAGAGGCGCTCACAACCCAGCCAGGGAGACGGTACACAGATAACTGGAAAAGAGAGAAGATTCAGATATACCCCTTAATAAAAATACACTTGGCCGGTTTCACCCAGGGCAGTGGGTAGACTTCCCTGGAGTTGGGTGGGAGGGGTAGGCTCCAGGGGATAATCCAGGCCAGCCTCCCCTCCCCCTGCAGGCACACCCAAGCTCCTGAGGGGTGACCTCTCTCTGACCTGCCCAGCAGCACACCCAATCCACAGAAGCAGATAAGAGGTGACCAGCAGCTCAGGGCCCAGCCCTGAGGCCTCTCTCAGCCCAACCACGCCCAAGGAGACACAAACCCCCAGGGCGGGAGAACACACCCGCCTCTAGGTGGGAGTCTGTTAGGTGACTTCTGACCTAGTATGAGCTGGCGGTAAAGGTGGCAGACACCCTACAGACCCTCACAGAGAAGGCACCAGAGTGGGGAATGAGAAAGAGCAGCCTGGCTGTCCTGAGAGGAGAGGGAGAGAGCTCTCAGGGGTTAAGCTGACCCTCTGCATTCCTTCCACAATGCTGTCCCAGATGACTTGCCAAGTACTCCTACCTAGTTGCAGCAGGGCCTGGCCTCTGAGCTTCCCCAGGAGGCAGGAGACCAGGTCCCCACTCCCACCAGGCTGGTGACCTTGGACCAGCCACCAGTCCCATGGGGATCATGGGGAGGCCCAGTCCCTCAAAGGGCTGTGGTGTGGATCAAATCAGATAATGGGATGAGGAAAGCACCTCATAAACTGAAAATGGCAGGACAAAGGTCGGAAGGGAGCCAATGCCTGCCAGCAGCTGCCTCCCAGCCCTGTGGCCAAGGATTATTGGCCGCAGGGGCTTGGCCCCTTATTCCCACCTCTCCTCCCTTGGCACATCCTCCGAGACCATCTCACTGCTGTGTGTCTCCTTCACAGAGCTGAAGAAACTGAGGCTGGAGGCAGGGCAGCGAATAGGCCGGCTTCCCAAGGCTCATTCTTGAGGTGACTTGAGCCAACAAGGGTAGCCATAAGGGTGTGAGGTCCTCCAAGATAACATGGGTAGGGAAATTTGCACAGTGCCTCCCGCAAAAATAACTGTCAAGAAAACAAGGGCGTTATTAGGTTTAGGGACCTAAAGGATCCCCAGCTGATAAGCAACCTGGCCAGCAGGTAACTAATATGTCTGGGATAAGCCTGTGCCCCAGCCCATCAGCCCCTTCCCTTCAGTTAACCTGCTTATACTTCAGAATCAGAAACTTCTTTCAATGTCTCCAAAAGATTCTAGTGACTTTCTCCAGACACTGCTCCTTTCTGCCAATCCTTGTTTCCCCAGAGCGATCCCCACTTGTCTCCTCAGCCCATCCTCTCTCTCCCCACACAGAATTTCTAAGATCCCTTCTATCCATATGCCTCTAGCAAATAATCTGGTATTTCTAAGACCACAGCACTTCCAATTTAGAAAATGTGCTCTATGGAATTCTTCACAACTAACTCTCCATCCAGCTCCCATCGGTCAAAAGTTCTAAAACCCCCAATGCACCCTCACAGTGAAGGCAGAGTGACTAGATCTGGAATCTACAGAGGATTTGGTCAGGAGTCCCAACCCTAAGACACTCCCTAAGGGAAAGACTGCAGGAACAGCAGGAGGCTTCACCTGGGAACAGTGGCCAAGTGACCTCCCCACTGCTTGCAAATTAGAAATTTAAACTTCAGGTCTCCTGGAGAGGATGCAGGAGAGTGAGGCGGCATCTAGCATAGTGCCTGGTGTGGACAAGGTGTCTGAGGGTCTGCTCCTTCCCCCACACTTTCTCATCCAGTGCTCATCATCTCCATTTTGTTTTTCTCTCCACAAGATCTTAACTCCGGGCTGGGCATGGTGGCGCATGCCTGTAGGTGGCAGCCTAGGAAGCCATGGCTGGGGCCAGGGATCACGGTTCGAGTCCTGCCAGGGGAAGGTAGCGAAATCTAGTCCGAAAAAAATAGCTGGGTGTGGCGGCGCGCACCTGTAATCCCAGCTACCTGGGAAGCTGAGGCTGGGGATTCCTTGAGTCTGTGGTATAGCCCAGGCAAAATGAGCCTGCGGTTCCACGGGCAAAAATAGCGAGACCTAGTCTCAAAAAAAAAAAAAAAAAAAGATCTTAACTCTGATTTCATGTCGGACAACGAAAGCTAGGATTCAGATTACAGATATTCAGCCTACAGCCAACTTGTTTGGAATGTAAGCTTCTATTCCACAAGGCCAGACATGCAATGGTAGACTTCTTAGGGGAACATTGGGTCAAAACCCCAGCCTTGTAGCAAAGAAGCAGGGCAGGCTGATTTGGCCAAGGTCACTGGGCAAATGCGTGGTGGCAGCAGCACACTGGCCCCAGTGCTAGTCTTCTGAGGCTTGTGTCCTTGCTTCCATGGAGTCCTGAGCTTTCTCAGAGGTGAACAATTTGTTTTCTTTGCTCTCCTCCTAGTTCCCCGTCAGCATGTCTGCAAACTCAGCCTTCCTGATATAGGAAATCCATGCCTAACCCCTCTGCCTTGGCCTTCACCTTCAGCTTGCTAGACTAGACCCCTGCTATGCTCCCCTCCCCAGCCTCATTCCAATCCACAGGCCCAGATTTCAGCACACAGGCAGCTAAGACAAAGGTTAGAAAAAGCCTAGAAGATACTTTATTGGAGGCCTTTGCCTCCATCCACAGGAGGAGCCAGAAGCCTGCTGAAGGGTCCCAGCAGTATCCCATATCATCCCTCAAGGCCTAGAACAGTCAGTGTGGTTACCAGTGCTGGGGACAGGAGAAGGGAGGGGAATGTCTTAGAAAAAATAGATCTCTATGTACATCTGGCATATTTATAGCACATAAATTAGGTGCTCCGACCCCCGGAGTCCAAGTTCTGAGCAGGGGGCGGGAGTCAGTTGAGAAAGGTTTGGAGGAGCCCCGCCCCTCCGCCGGGGTGCCCTAGAGTCTCCTCAGACCTCCTTGGCTCAGTCCAGGCATGCCCTGGGGAGGGCTGCCCACAGCTGGTATCTAGATCAGATCTGAGGCAGCACCAGATACAAGTGGCTGCGTTTGCAGTCAGCCGGCAGACTGGTTGTTTCAAACTCCAGGGCTTATAATTCCAAGAGGCGGGCAAAGAGGGGAGGCCTCAGATCCCAACCTCAGGCTGACAGTGGTGAGATCACAGCCTTGGCTTCTCTTCACAGCATAGCAGGGAGCGTGTCCGCCCAAACTGTGGTGGCCCGTGGTCGCCAGGAGGGCCTGCAGTCTCAATGTCCGTGCATTTGGTCCCTGGTCTCCTTCCAACCCTCAGTTCCGACTGCCGACCTCTTCCTCTTTCCAGCCGCTGGAGTTTTTGCCAAACTTGTAAACAAGTCGCCGGCCATCCACGCGCTCCAGGATCTCACGTTTGTAGTAGTACCTGGTGGGGAGAGGGGAGGTCAGTTCTGCTCAGGTGACCTGACCCGCTGATCTCCCATCTGAACTGAGTGAGACCCACTTCCTGAGCTTCCCTCTTTGTCCAGCTGCAAGGAGGAGCTGCCCTTTCTGCTGGTCACTGCACTCTGGCCTCAAAGTGCATCCACAACCTGGTTCTACCCTGGTTTGTGTCTTATGACTACATCCTGGAGCTTGTCAAGAAAGCGCATGATTTTAGGTCTGGAAGGGACCTGAGCCATGATCCAGAAGGAAACTGAGGCCATTACACAACTCCAGTAGGGAGAGAGCCAGGCCTCCCTTCAGCACCAAGTGTCCATCTTAGGACAAACTTGCCAATACCACAAAGAACGTCATTCACTAGTTAACTGTGTCAACCAGACACCAGCTGAAGACTTGTTCCCATGTATCATCTGACCCATGAAACAGGCAAACTCTACTCTTACCCTCCTTCTAACAGGACCCAAGCTGCCAGGAGTGTGGTGATCAGAGAACACCAGCACAGTCCCCAAGAGGTCCCCCAGGCTCCAACTGTGTCATGAGGGTCCCAAGTGCCCCTCACCTCATGGCCCTGCTCAGCTTCTCATAGGTCATGCTGTTGTTCTTTTTCTTTTGGCCCCACAGCTGGGCCACGGCCTCAGAGCGCAGGAATTTGAAGACGCCCTCTTGCCGGTTCTCCCACTTCATGAGGCCCTCGTTGAGCTCTGGGTTGATGAGGATGTCCCGGATAAACTCCCACAGGTGGGTGCCTCTGGGGGCTACAAGGTCAATTCAGTCAGCCAACATGTTTAGGTGCCCCTCCCCTGGTCAACTGAGGAACGGCTGCCTCCCCCTCCCCTCTGATGGGGAGCTCCAGGAGGGCACTCTCATTTGACCCAGATGTCCTACCCCCTCAGTATTGGTCTAGCGAGGGCCCAAGGAAGTGGGGCCACAATCAGAAAGCCAGCACACTAGCAGGCATGAGAGCTCAGCCTGTACAGGCAGGATGAACCTGGGGAACGAGGGGCAGTTTCTTATGAAAAATAGTCTCCCAAGGACAAGAAACAGCCAGGCCTAATATGTGTGTGCATCAACGAGCAGTGCACATGTAAGAGCCCATGGGCAGGGAAGGCCTCAGGCATGCCGCAAGGGGCATGTGGATGGATACATTAAGGCCAGCAGGCGCAGACCTGGTGAGTGGAGGGGTGAGTGGCCGGAACATCACCCTTTGCCTGAGTCCACGGTGATGGGGGGGTTGGAAACCCCCCCACCTCCACCGCCCCGCCAGCTGCCTTCCTCAGTGGAGTCCTAGGTGGTAGGGCTGTGACCAAGTGCAGCGAGAACTAGAAAGGGGGTGGGGGGGAGGGCAGGAACTTCTAGTTCCAATAACCTTCCTTCCAGAGCCCCAGTTTCCCTCCTGTCCAAGACCACCATATCCTTGGAGCTCACCGTGCTTGCTCTTCTTGCCCTCCAGACACTCCCGGGACTCTCGGCTCAGCTTTCGGGGCCGGCCTCGTTTCCGCTTTCCATGCTTAGGATCCCCCTTCTTACAGTCAGGAAAGTCATCTATGGGGGGAGGTAGGAGAGAGGGGTGCACATCAGCCCCTATGGGAGATCTGCAGGGAAGCAAGGGTGAGGGCAAAGGCCTGCTGGGGTACCATCCAGTGGATTAAGCCCTGGGGACGGAACTTCCGTCACTCACCATTGTTAAAGAGCTTGCTGTCTGCGGGGTCCAGGTCCACATCACTTCCACCGGAGTCTGAGGAGTGGGAGCTCTGAGAGGTGCCAGTCCCTAGGGGGAGGTGGGGCAAAGTGAGGCCCTTCACCAGCCCGCTGCCTGGTGGGCTCCCCTGTAGGCAGGGGACATCTTGCTGGCCAACTCCTGCTCCTTCCAGACAGGGAGGGTTCTGCTGTGGTCACCGGGCCAGGTACTCATTTTTTTTTGAGACTAGGTCTCACTACGTGCCCCCCCCCTCCCCACCCCCCGTGGGACTCGAACCGCGATCCTTAGGCCCAGCCGCTTCGTAGGCTGAAGCACAGGTACGAACCACCATGCCCGGCTTTTTTTTTTTTTTTTTTTTTGAGACTAGGTCTCGTTATTTTTGTCTGTGGAACTGCAGGCTCACGTTGCCCGGGGTACCACAGACTCAAGTAATCCCCAGCCTCAGCTTCCCAGGTAGCTGGGATTACAGGCACGCACACCACGCCCAGCTATTTTTTGGGACTAGGTCTTGCCATGTGCCCTCCAGAGGGACTCAAACCATGTTCCTTGGCCCCGGTTTCCTATGCTGCCGCTTACAGGCATGCGCTACCATGCCCGCCTCGGGCCAGGAGCTCTTGGTGGAAGGGTTGCTGTGGCTTAGAGTGAGGGCTCACCTGTGGTGGAGACCTCAGAGCTGTCGGGGGAGGGGGCACTGGCACCATAGCTGCCTGGGTAGTAGGGGCTCGCCTGCCGGGAGTCGTCCAGCATGTCCTGGATGAAGGGGCTTCCCTGGTCTGGGAAGAGAAGGCAAGACTTCAGCAGGCAGAGAGGACAGGGCAGCAAGGGCTACCTGGAGACCTGCTACATTTGGGCTTAGGGGAGACAGATGCCTTGGGGGGAGGGTCACCCCCAGTGCTCTAGAAGGGTCAGAGTTGGGACAGGAGAAACTGGGGAAAGAGAAAGTGAGCTCTCACCGCCGAAAGAGCTGGCATCTCCAACTGTCTCCTGGAAAGCCATACTGTCCTTCTCCAGCAACTCAATGATCCAGCTGAGCTCATCAGGAAAGCTGGAAGCTGATCGGAGTAGAGGGGGTCAGGGCCCAGGCTGGTTCCATGCCCCTCAACCCTCAGGAACTCTCTCTGACCATGCTCATGAGTCTTCCCACAGCCTCTGCTGAAACTAGGTTCCTGGCCCTAGACCAGCCTTCTCACAGAGGAAGCCCCCCAGCCCCAGTCCCGAACCCCAAGTAGTGCTAGACTCACTGAGGTCCCACAGCTGTGAATAGAGCTGGTCCCCGAGAGGCCCGAAGACCAGCCGCAGCTCCTCCGGGGCACAGCTGCAGAGCGTGGCACCGTCCATGTCGCACCGCGAGAAGTCGATGGAGCTGGCATCATACTTGTTCTTCTCCACTTGGTAGCTGATCCAGTCCAGGACCTGGGCCTTGGACCAGAACTGTGGCTGCTCCCCTGACCAGCTGGCCTTTCCTGCAAGGGGTCGGGCCCAGCGCAGGTCAGCTTGTGCCACCCAGCAGCCCTCAAAGACCTCATTTGGAATGCAGAGACCTACACCCCACCAGGAGGAGGGGTGGGAGCTGATATTCACAAAACTCCCATAGCTCAGTCTCCTACAAATCAACCCAGGCCCTAGCTCAGGGATTTGCTCCTGAGACCTTCCTCCCAGCCTGATCCACATTTGTTTTTTTTTTTTGTTTGTTTTTTTATTTAATTTTTTTTTTTTTTTGAGACTAGGTCTCGCTAGTTTTGCCCGTGGAACCTCAGGTTGTTGTTGCCCGGGGTACCACGGACTCAAGCAATCCCCAGCCTCAGCTTCCCAGGTAGCAGATTACAGGCGTGCGCCACCACACCCAGCTATTTTTTTGGAACTAGGTCTCGCTACGGGCCCCAGGCGGGTCTCGAACCGCGATCCCTAGCCCCGGCCGTTTCATAGGCTGAAGCTTACAGGCACGAGCCACCCTGCCCGGCCTTGATCCACATTTATTTTAACTGGCCCTTAAATGGGTCTGCCCCCCCTCTCTTAAACACCCATCCTACCTGGCCGAGGACCCACCTGTGACCTCCGGCGGCATCTGGGGGTTGCTCAGAGTCAGCACCAGGTCATCAGCCACAAAAGGAGCAGTAGGAGGAGCAGGGGTCTGAGTGGGGTCCTCGGAGCTGTACATAGTACTGAAGTAGTTGCTAAAAACGTTGCTAATCTCACAGGTTGCAGCCATGAGGCTATCTGGGGAGAGAAGGTGAGGTTGGTGAGAGAGGGTGGTCCCCTCACCCTCCAGCTCTTCTGTTCTAGTCTAGCCTGAGGCAGGTGTAACCCGAAGGGGCACAAAGGTCAACAAGACTTCAGATACCCTCCTTTTAATTTTAAGAAAGACCCAGACGTAACTAGTGGTGAGAAGGTCACCTGCTGGGCTCCCTGCTCAGCACCCCTGTGCCCATGGCAGGTGGGCAGGACTGGCGGAGACATGGCCACTCGGTCCTTCCCAGGACAGCCCCTTCCTGCCCTAGGATTCTCGGGTGACCCCACCGACCTCCATGCCTGGCTCCAGGTTTCTACATTGTGATCTGTGGATCCAGTAGCCCCCTCCCCAGTTTTCCAAGGCCTTGGGGAATATGACAGGTGGGGGGAGGTCCTACCAGAGTGGCGGGTGCGGGTGTGGCAGGCAGGCAGGATTAAGGGACAGCAGGTGGGCGAGAAATCCAGGAGGGAAAAAAAGCTCAGCCAGGTAGTGCTGGGCTTCTGGCCCTGGGGCTCTCCCACCCTCCTTAATAAAGGCTTCGGAGCTCCGCCCGGCGCTCGGGCTTTATAGCACAGTCGGGCGGTAATCCGAGACGATGGCTCATTGGATGGAGGGGATTTCCTGGCCTTTAGACTGGGCTCCTGGCCCCAGGTGATTTGCATATTTTGTGCCACTTGGCCAAGATCCTAGCAGGCGGTGCTGGGAAATCAGGCCCAGCTGGTTTAATGATTGTCGGAGTCTGTCATCCTGCTCCCGCTGAGGTTGGGCACAGGGCACTGGCCTGGGCGGGTGGTGGGAGCGTCGCTGGGGTGGGCACCTGCACTTTCGGCCGTGCGTTGGTTCAGTAAATTCCTTTCGGGGGCCAGGCCAGGGATGGGCTGGAGAAGCGGCAAGATGGAATCTAACCTTGTTGCACTGAGTCAGAAAGGAGCAGGTCTGAGGATGAGAATGAGGGGGCATCATAGGGAGAGTACGCACTGAGATGTGGGGAGCTTCCCCACAGCACCCAGGATTCAGGTGGCAGACTCTTAGGACCCTAGGCGATATTCATGGGCTAATGGGTGGATCTGCCTGCTAGCCTAGCCTGGGGCCGAGGGCCCCCTTGCCTCCGTTCCCTTTGTTAGCCAGGCATTCTTGGCCTTCCGGACCCCAAACAAGCACTACTGCGGCCACTTCTGGAACACCTGGCTCTACTGAAAAGTTCTTCGCTCAGTCGCTGAAGGAGCCCTCTCTGCCTCAGGGCTGCTGGAGGCGCTGGAATCCGCGGAGCTGTATTCTCTTCTAGCTGGATAGCCAGCCTCGTCTCCTGATCCTGCTGTCTGGTGCCTGTCTGCTGCCCTCTAGTGGTCAGAAGCCTGACTGCCAGGGTCAGGTCCCAGAGAAGAAAAGGGCGGGCATAGCATTTCCTTGCCTTTTGCTTTTAACGTGATCTACCCAATCCTCACAAAAACCCTTTAAGGAATGTGTAGTTATCCCCATTTTATTTTATTTTTGAGACTAGGTCTCACCATTTTTGCCTGTGGAACCGCAGGCTCACGTTGCCCGTGGTACCAGACTCAAGCAATCCCCAGCCTTAGCTTCCCAGGTAGCTGGGATTACAGGCGCGCGCCACCACGCCCAGCTATTTTTTGGGAACTAGTTCTTGCTACATGCCTCCAGCGGGACTTAAACCATGATACCTGGTCCCGGCCACGGCTCTCTAGGCTGCTGCTTACAGGCATGCGACACCATGCCCGGCCCTATCCCCATTTTATTTTTTATTTTTTATTTTTTTTTTTTTTGAGATTAGGTCTTGCTATTTTTGTCTGTGGAACCGCAGGCTCTCGTTGCCCGGGGTACCACAGACTCAAGCAATCCCCAGCCTCAGCTTCCCAGGTAGCTGGGATGACAGGCACGCACCACCACGCCCAGCTATTTTTTT
>PVHY01024976.1:0-18943 GCA_004024945.1 Uropsilus gracilis | reverse complement strand
AAAAAAAAAAAAAAAAAAAAAAAAAAAAAAAAAAAAAAAAAAAAAAAAAAAAAAAAAAAAAAAAAAAAAAAAAAAAAAAAAAAAAAAAAAAAAAAAAAAAAAAAAAAAAAAAAAAAAAAAAAAAAAAAAAAAAAAAAAAAAAAGAAAACTATTAAAATAATGAATTCAGCAGGATTGCAGGATATAAGATCAATTCACCACACACACGCTAGCATGAATAATCATAATAATCAAGTAAAATTCAGAAAACAAATCTCCAAAACCACCAAAAGTAATTAAATACTTAGGAATAACTTTAATAAAAGTAGTGAAGATTTGTACACTGAAAACAGGAAAATACCAGTGAAAGAACTGAAAGACCTAAATAAAGACATTTTGTGAGGTGAACATTTTGTGAGTGAACACTACACTACGGAAACTGTCAAGGGTGGGCAGAATCAATATTTTGTGGTCAAGGGTGGGCAGAATCAATATTGTTAAATGACAATACCCCCAAATTATTCTACAGAGTCACCATTATTCCCAATTCAAATCCTAACTGCTCTTTGCAGAAACTGAGAAATTTCTCTCCTAAAATTCATATGAAAATTCAAAGAACCCAGAGTAGCCAGAACAATGCTTAAAAAAAGGGAAAGCAGAATTGGAGAAATCACAGTTCCTATCTCAAAACTTATTGAGAAACCAGAGGAGTCAATACAATACAGCACGGATATAAGGACAAACACATAAATCAATGGAACAGAACTGATTGCCTCTTAGGCATCCACCCATCCCCAAGGTTGGGGGTGGGGACACATGACCCAAAGAGGAGCAGTCTGTCCATCCCTGGAGAAAGCCAGCTTCCTGTGCTCCCAGCTCAAGGACCTGGGGGCCCATAAGCCTGGAGCTCTGAGAGGCCCCTCCCCCAGGCAGAGTGGTGAAGGCCCTGAGTGCTACACCAAGAGAGAGGTCAGCACAGAGAAAAGCAGAGGGAAGGACCCGAAGGTGATGGGAGGGTAGACAGGAGGTAGAGAATGAAAGAGAAGCCCAGACAAAGAACAAGGTCAGAGCCCCTGAAATCAGCAGTGGGAATGCCCAGCTATACAAGCCAGCAAGTCTCCCCCTGCCCAAGTTAGTTACATCTGTGTTTCCATTGCTTGTAATGATAAACTTGATTAATTCAAGGTCCTTTAAGAAGAAAAGGTAAAGCTGGGGAAGGAAGCAGACTTCATAAGAGGCATCTTCCCTGAAAAGACAGACTTAACCTTTGTAGCTAAGGCCTAGGAGGCACCATGTAGTGAGGAAAGGCTCTCTCTGAGATCTGGTAACCCTGGGGAAGCACATTGTAATGAGAGCTTAGTGGCACCTCCCTGCCCCTCAGGTATAAAAGCTCATATAACATCTGTCCCTATGGGAGTGTGGGGCAACGGGCAGTCTTGCATTTGTACAAAAATGTACAAAAAACAAAATGGCACAAAAAGTACAAAATGGCACAGATTTTTGGGAGGGCAATAAAAGAGTATCCACCCAGATTTTAAAATGAGCAGATAAATGTTTCTATAGTGAAGTACAAACTAAGTACAGAAATATATTTACATGTACACAGTATAAATATCTATATAACTCAAAGAACAATAAAAGACACCAGAGTGTACCACTACCCAGCTTAAGAAATAAGATATTACCATGAGCCAGTTTAAGATAATACTATTTGGAAGCCGGGCACAGTGGCTCATGCCTGTAAGCTTCAGCCTATGAAGCGACTGGGGCTAGAGATTGCGGTTCGAGTCTCACTCAGGGAAACACAGCGAGACCTATTCCCAAAAATATCTGGGCATGGTGGCGTGCGCCTGTAATCCCAGCTACCTGGGAAGCTGAGGCTGGGGATCGCTTGAGTCCATAGTACCCCGGGCAACGTGAGCCTGTGGTTCCATGGGCAAAAATAGTGAGACCTAGTCTCAAAAACAAACAAACAAACAAACAAACAAACAAATAAATAAAAGATAATACTATTTGGGGCAAGGGTAAGGAGAAATGAATCAGAGACAGAGAAGAAACAATTGATAGTTACTGAAGGTAGGTGATGGGTCCATAGAGTGTTTTTATATGCAAAATGTTTTCCACAAAAAAGGAAGGAAAGCGGAAGGGTAGGGAAAAGGGAGAAAGGAAACATGCTCCAGTAATACAGTGATATTTGCCCCCTGAAATAGGTCACAGCATGACCGTATCCTCTCTCCTGTTGTGGAGTGCTGGTTTTCAAGGCAGTGAGTGTGCCTACATGATCATGGGGCTCTTACCCAGTGAGTGAACTCTCTGGGAGTGTGTCTGGAAGGGTTAAAGCTGGGTCACAGGGTATAGACAGTACATATCTAGAAAACCATAAAATGGGAGTGGTCACGCTAATTTACATTCCTATAGCACACACAATCTAGGAAGATCTACCTCAACACATTACTAGTGAAATATCTCCAGGTAATATATTTTCTGCGATTTCCAAATTTCACAAAATAAACATCAATACCTTTGCATTCTGAAAGATAAGTACAAATACTTAACTCACATGATATAAACAAACACAGAATACCCATAAGTGCACTCCTGTGGCACTCCCCCTTACCTACAGGCCCCGTTCACCACTTCCAGCTCCAGGACAGTCTGGAGATGCTGGCAGCATAAGGCCTCCAGGGTGACATGCACCCTGCACTCCTCCAGAGGGGGAATATGGCCGCTGGGGGGCTCAATGTCCAAAGGAGACACCTGATTGGGAGATGAATCCAGATGGGAGAAGGGTAAGGCCACTTGGCATTACAGAAGAACAGGGGCTAGCAGTGCCCAACAAGCCCCTCCTCCCCCAAGCTTCCCGCTTCCAAAGGGCCATCCATCTGCAGGTAGGGGAGCACAGCTGAGCAGGTACCTTAATATTAATTATTAAGAGCCAAGGCAGAGGAGGGGTGGGCAAGGGACATGCTCTGGGGGAAGTGGGTGCATTCACTCTCCAAGGTCAGGACCCTATGGTGTTCAAGGAAAGCCACCAAGTCACTTTTCTAGCAGTGGTAGGGGGCATGGGCTGGCTGTCCCCAAGGGCTGCTAAGACCCAGCTCACAGCACTCGCCTGTGTGCTCTGGCTTGGCTCCCCAGAGCTCAGGTGCCAGAGTCTGGGACCAAGCCCAACAGGTAAGGACAGAGCCCAGCTGCTTCCTGTGGTTTTTGTTCCTCTTATGCATCATCTTTCTAATCCTGGGAGTATCGCTGTACTCTGGGGATGGACTTCTGGGTCCCTGACCCGAGAGCATCTAGTAACCCCCAAATCTCAATACTGATTTCAAGAGTTCAAAAGAATAAGGCACAGAGAACTGTAAAGACAAGACTCCTACCAGCTTCGGTTGCAGCACAAAACTTAACATACTATAAAACTAACAGTTATTTCAATTATAAAATGTAGTCATTCTTGCCGGGCACGCCTGTTGTCCAAGCGCTGGGAGGCAAGAGGCTTGGCATCTCTTTAGTTCACGCGTTCAAGACTACCCTGGGCAACATAACAAGACCTGGTCTTGAAAAAGCAGCCGGGCACCGTGGCAGGCACCTGTAATCCCAGCTACCTGGGAGGCTGAAGCTGGGGATTGCGTGAGTCTGCGGTACCCTGGGCAACTTGAGTCTGTGGTACCCCAGGCAACAAAGCAAGACCTAATCTCAAAAAAAAAAAAAAAAAAGTCATTCTCAGGGGGTGCAAAATACAGGCTGGGAATGGAGAACTGGAGCCTGATCTGATTCCACCGCCCATTGGCTGTGTGACTTTGGCAAGGCCTTGTCCATCTCTGTTTCTATGAAGTTAAGTTGGTGAAAGTCTGTAAGTTTCCAAGTGTGCTCTGGGAATACCCCTGGATTCCTTAGAAGCTCCTAGATCAGGGGACTGGATAGAGGGAGCAAACAGGGGGCAGTGGGTGCCCAACAAGGGGGTATTTTCTGTTTTTATAGTGAAAAGAAACGAGTGGAAATGAATCTTGGATTTTCTTTTTGGAGCTTTTGGGTTTGGGCTACAAGTCCATGCCCAAGCACCATCTGGTGGCAGATACTCAAACTGCAGGCACAGTTCCTGGAACCGTTGGGACCAGCCCTGGAAGCTCCGTGCCTAATTCACCTGCACCTTTCTTCCTGACTCCCAGCTGCTCTGACAGAGGCAGAAACCTGTGTTTTATTTTTGACTCACACGGAGATAAAGGAACAAGAAAATCCAGTTGTGGGTTAATTTTTGTTATAGAAATGGCTCCACCTGTCTCAGAGATAGAGAGACTTGGGGCCACTGCCAGGGAAGTCACCAGGCAGGCTTTTCCTCTCCCAGCTTCGAGGTTTTGAATGTACCAACACAAGTGTCACAGCTCGCACACAGCATACCCTCTTGGAGGAGGGTGCTCCACAGGCGGTGGATGTACCCGACTTACTTCCTCTTGCCTTTCTTCTAGGCAGCCTGGGCTCTCCCTCATGTACCACATGGCTGGGAGCTGGCTGATGTTCTGTATCTGGATGGAGAGGGTGGCTTTCTGCCCCAGGCGAAGCAAGCCAAACTGCAGGGCTGAGACACTGATGACAAGGGCAGGCCCCTGAGACACACAGAAGGACCTGTTATGGGCTACTTGGGAAAGGGCTCTCTGCCCTACCCCTGCCACCTTTTCAGTCCACCCGGCCACTCAGCACCCCCTGTGGCACCTTAAAGGCCGCCTCGATGTGCAACACCACCGGCAAGGGTGAATCTTCGATTTCACACACCAGGTCTTGTATGGCTGGCCCAGGGACACCTCCCATAAAGTTCAACACAAAGTACTCGACCTCGCTGGGTTCTGGGAGAAAAGGGAAAAAGCAAGAGGTGCAGAAAGGAAGCCAGGGCAGTGTCTTTCTGTGGCTGGGCCTAGAGGTCTGGTCTTTGCTGACTAGAGCTCATCACGGATGATGTGAACCTCTGCGTGGGTGCCTTCACTGAATTCTCCCTCCCCAGCTAGCCCCCTGGTCACTCATGACCCTCCTGCAGTCCCCAAAGTACCTATGACCCCAGTACAGGGCTCCACTTCAATGATGTGCAGTTCGCTGATCTTCCCCCACAGGTATCTGATAGGTGACTTGCTGTTGTTCCACATCTGAAAGATACACACCAGCCAGGCTCCTCAGGTATTGCCCTGGCATGTCAAATCTGTACCTACAGAAGAACCATGGATTTGTGGGCTCACAGATGGTCCTTCTGATACCCTCCCAGTTAATTCCCGACTATCCAAAGACATGAATACCACATGGCAGTGTTTGCAGGTGCCATGTTCTGCCCAGGACCCAGGAACAATGGAAAGAGTTCCACAGCTGATGTGCCAGAGGATGCTGGGACACTGAGAAGATGAGACCAGCATGCCTAGCCCAGCAGCTGTGCTGCTCAGATGGGCACAGGGGACCGATGGACAGTCTCCCCCTCGATGCAAGGTGGCCACCACCCTCTCCTCCAGTCACTTCACCTCCCTACACTCATGCCCAAATCCAGCATCACCTCAGCAGCCTATGCTAGGAGAAAGCAAATACCCACCTTAAAGTCCTTCTTCACATTTATGCCAATGTAATTTTCCCCCGGGATGATGAGGGCATATGGTTCTAAGAGAACCTGGAATGGTTCTGCTGAGCCCTTCACCTCGATTTCCAGGACAATCACATCATCCAAAGTATAGGAGGGTTCCGCTGGGTTTTCCAGTTCTGAACTGAACACAAACCCACCATGAACAAGGGGCCAAAATAGCTCTCACCTCTGTCCTGTAGCTGTCCTCTTATGAAGAGAAAATACTTCCCCATCTACAGTTCCCCCACATCCGAGGACTCAGCCAATGCCCTGACCCAAAGATGAGTGCCTGTAACTTGGTGATAGCCGTTCAACCCAAGGCCTAGGACCGGTACCTCCAGTGACACATGGCAGAGCTCAGTCTGGGGTCTCCACATAAGGCTGACTGCAGTCCCATCCTTACAGTGCAGAAATGTTGCTGGATATGCCTACTGCAGGGGAAAACCTTCCCTCTTTGGTTCCCACTGCTCAGGGGCCTCCTACCTGGCTGCCCAGTGGTGAGCCTGGAGCACCCAGGTTTGAAGGTGGCCTCTGCTCTCAATGCGAGTCCCATGAGCTGTCCCCTGAAGGATCCCCTTGGTCAAGCCTGCTGGGAGGCACGCTGCTCTCTCTTCCCCATCTGCTGTCTCCCCATAGCCCCCATAGGGAGGGCAGGCAGGTCCCATTGCCCACTTCTTATCATCCAAGGCTCACCTCACGGGCTCTGGGATTTCCTCCAGCACCAACTGGAACACACTGTGAAAATTTCTCAGCTGTAAGACAAACACAAGAGCCTGAAGAGGAACTGCGTGCCAGTCAGGCTGCCCCGCCACGGCAGAGACTGCCGCTCCCCTCTGCCGAGCCACCAGAAACGGCTTTGAAAAACCCAGTGCTGTTGCTCTGAGGAGCTTCTTCAACAGTGAGATGCTGGATGCTGACGTGCTGACCAGGGTTCTGGAGCACTGCCACACCCAGTTCTCGCTCCCTGCTTTGCTGTTGCATGTGGCACTCTGAGCTGGAGGAGGAAGCTGTGCTAACCCCACTTGTGGTGACTTGTGCCCCCCTCTCTCTGGGGGTGCTACAGGATGGGCAAGGAAGAAACTGTCTTTGACATAGTGGGAATACAGAAGACCCCAGAGTTGAGGAAAGGAGCCTGGGGGTCACACTGAGGTGAGGTGTGTATTAGGATCAGGCAAAGTAGGCAGCTTTATCTTGCATCCCAAGGCCCATTTCCCATTAAGTGGCTGTCTCAGCAGGGCCCCCGAATCCTGAAAGACTCAGCTGTGGCTTCAGTGTCACTAAAGAACAGTAATGGAAAGTGAAAAGGTGATCCCCATTATGCGGCTACCAAGATGGCCCCACGTTAACCTCATGAGGAGAAAAGCTCAGGGTGAACTCGTGGTCCGTGTGAGGGTTGAAACTCCCCCGCTGAGGCATGATGGAGAAGGCGGTCTCTCTGTCGGGGTGGTACTTGATGCTGTCTGGGCTGTAGGCTTCTCCAGGCATCAAAGGTTGCAGGTTGGGCTTTCTGATCTGCCAGTGGAAGGCCAGCTCCACGTGCCTGTGGGGCAACCTTGACAATGGGCAGCAGACCCAAGGCTGGGTCCCAGGCCAGTCCTCCCACCCCATGCTGACCGAGCACTGCTCTGGCATGGAGAAGGAAAGGACCAGAAGTGACCAGGTGAGGAAGAAGGGGTAGGTTTGGGGGAGGTGCACAGGGGTCACTCACGTAGCATTTCTAATAATCAGCTGTTTCCTAGGTGTGGATTGAAGATTTGCAGGCTCAAAACGTATGAAGTGTTGGGCTGTTAAGTCTGTAAACTCCCCTGGCTCTGGCTGACTTTTTTCACCAGAAACATAGATCAGTTCCAGAGCAACCAGCTGCCCAGTTCCTGATAAAGTAGGAAGTGGAATTTCAGTAGGGCTAAGATTGGGACTCTGTGGCTAACGACTGTAACAGGGGCCCTGCCACCATCTATATACAGCTGGCTCATCACAACCCCTGCAAATGTACACAAGAGGGGAACAGTGGGCCACTGGCACACTCATTCATGCCTTCAAGTCTAAGACCAAAAGGAGGTGATTTTGAGAACCTAGTATAGACACTCAATTATTTTATATTTTCGCCCGTGGAACTGGAGGCTCACGTTGCCCGGGGTACCATGGACTCAAGCAATCCCCAGCCTCAGCTTCCCAGGTAGCTGAGATTACAGGTGTGCGCCACCACACCCAACTATTTTTTTGGAACTAGGTGTCGCTATGTTGCCCCGAGTGGGACTCGAACCACAATCCCTGATACCTGCCACGGCTTCCTAGACTGCTGTTTACAGACATGTACCACCATGCCCGGCCAAAAACAGACACTCAATGCTTGCTGAGTGAAACTGGAAGGATCGCTGGATGGCTGACCGGATGGCTGGCTGGCTGGATGGTTGGCTGGATGCATGGATGCATGGATGGATGCATGCATGCAGAGAAGGAACAGAAGTATTGAAAATTTAGAAGAAATTGATAGGTACAGAAACTGATAGGTACACCTCTGGTTGTTCATGTGAGTCCCCAAAGAACATTAAGGTTTCAAAGTGAAGTAGTGAAAGATTTTACCCTCGGTTTCTATCAATAACTATGAGGCTCCTTGGAACTGTCCCAAAGACTGCACTGGCTTGAGTCACCAAAGTCTAACTAGATCAGGGGGATCCAAATCCAGCCCCAGGGCCTGGGGGCTACACACACCGACTGAGCAGGGCTCTGCTTCTTACCAGCCTAGTGCACCAACTTCCAACCCCGGGAGCACACACAAGCCCACCTATGGTCACCACCTCCTTGACCTGGCAGTTGTCACACACGATGACAAAGGTCTGCTCTGCCTTTCCTAGGGACGTTGGGAGGAACAAAACCTGGGGAAGAGAAAGGTGCTCTGTAATCTCCCATAAAGAGGCTTCTACCTCCTCCTCTCAGATACAAGCCCCTCCCTTGGCTCTCTATTGTAACACCCCTCCCTGTCAACTCCCCCATCTTACACCTCAGTTCTACCCCAGAGTAATGTAGTGAGCATATGGAAAGGATGAAAACTAAACCTGTTTGACAACATATAAGTGAAAACCTTCTAGAAAAATATTTTCATTCTCTATGCTGGTAAAGAACAGAAAGTTGACTATGATGTATGCAATGATACACCACCTTGATTTTCCTCAAATAATCTAGAGGCGAGATTTGGTTAGAAGAGATGGAAATCAAAGGTGGTAATGAGTACGGCGTAATAATTATTCTATTTTTGTACATGTTCAAAAGTGTCCATGGTCATTTTTTGTTTTTGCTCCTATAGTTTGATAAGACATTGCAATGGAGAGGCTGTGAGGAAACAGGCACCCTCAAACACTGTTGTGGAAGTACAATTGGACAGCACACATGTTGGGGATTCTGGCAGACACAATTATGAGAGCAAAGTTCTGAGAATATCACAATTATGAGAGCAGAGATCCCTGAGTCAGGGACTGTATCCTATGGGAAGATTCATAGTTAGAGAGAGTGCTACATGTAGAAGTTATTCACTAAAATGTCTAAAGATTGTATCCAGTGGTAGGGGACAAAAGCAAACTGGTTCATTAACATAGCGAAATATTATATAGCTGTGAAAAATATATCTCCAAGATTTATTAGAAAATACTGTTGCAGAACAGCATAAAGAGGAGGCAACCATTTATGTGAAAAATGGACACAGAGCAAAGAAAAACACATTCAGTGGTTGACCTAGACATCACATATCACTGGAAAGGAATTCAGAAAACTGGAAAGGTTGTAGCCCTTGAGTGGTTCAGAACTGAAGTAAAAGAGAGCATTTCACTATATGTTTTCATCTTTTGAATTTTTTAATCATGTGAATTCAATATCACTTGGAAATATGAATACATTTTAAAACAAGAAAAATCCTAAATTACAATAAACAATAAGAATGCCAAAGGGAAACTTTTCTGCCTAGGTAGCGTATTCCCCATAGATTCTTGCTGCTGTCTTCTTCTCCTTGGGGAATCACAGACAGAAGGAATGAGGGGGAATACCTGGCACAGTCAGGGGGGACCAGACCCAAGTGTTAAAGTCACAACCAGGTTCTGAGAAGGTGTGGGCTATGTCCAGAGGAAGCCCACCTGTCAACAGTAGACATGAACTGAAAATGCCTCCTGTGTGCCTGAATATACCCAGTTCCAACCCCAATGGCCAGGTTCTCATTGGGAATCAGATGAACACAGACATGAACAAGAGTCACATCCCAGGGCACCAGAACACGATCTGGTCAGGTGCTTGGAATAGAAAAGCAGCTGCTAAAGAAAGCCCTCTTTTACAGGCTAAGAGGCTTACAGCAGTGTTCTACGACACACCAAGATCACAAGGGGAGCTTTAAAAGTCCTGTGCCCAAGACCACACCTAAGACCACTTAACTCAGAAGCCCAGGTCAGGAATTCAGATATCAGTGAATCTGCAAGTTTCTCAGGGGCCCGCAGAGTGCAGCTGAGAACCTATGGCTCCCGGCCCTTGCTGTCCATGACATGGTGCAGGGCAAACCCCGCTCCAGAAACCAGACAATTTTTACTCTCAAACACACTATCTTCCTGAAATGTCTAGTGAGGAAGTCACAATGCTTGGGCAACCCCACACCATTACACGGCAGCACAGAGGTAGACCAGGGTGTCAGCAAGGGCAGAGACCTGGAACTAAAGGGACAGGAAGATATCACCATTTCTCACAGGCTCTCCTGGAGACTCTTGAATAGGGGTGAGGGGCCAATGGGTTTCTGGGAACAATGAAAGGGGCCAGCTAGGAAAGGAGAAGGCTACAGTTGGGTGTTAGACTGGAAGTTTCTGCAGAAGCTCGGAACAAGACATAAGAAAGGCTGGCCTTGCTTGCTGCATAAGCAAGGATGAAACAGGAAAGAGAGAACAAAGCCACTATCACCCAAGTACCCGAGGTAGCAGTGTGGACGAGCAATGCTCAGGGAGATGATAGAACGACAGAGTTCTCTGCACTGGCTGACAGACATCACAGCAAACAGCATCACCCCACAGAAAGCAGGAACTTGCTCTAACACAGAAACCATTGAGAAGTACATTGGGTAGAAGTGGAGGTCTGGAAGAAAACAGAGAGGGCATGAAATCTCGGAGGCTGCTGAGGAAGCAGTCACATCCCTTCTGAAGAAGGACATGCATATCCAGGTCTGATTACCTACCTCCATTAAGATGGCCTGCCCCGGAGTCAACTCAAAGGCAGAAGGCAGGATTCCAAAGGGGGGCTGTTCAACAAAGCCAAGGGCTGCCACGGCCTTAAAGAAAAGAAGAAATCATAAAATCCAGGGTTCAGACTATAAACTTCTCTCTTCCAAACACCAATTTTGTAACCTGAAGCATCTGAAGGATCAACCTATCCTCTGTTAATGAAGAAACTAAGGATCATTGTTCCTCATCCTTTTCCAGACACCCAATGGGGTTTTAAAGGTTAGAGGTGTGAGCTACAGCGATCTGTGAAGAGTAGACTGCTAGCTGGAGGCACCAGGAATACAAGACAAGAGCTTCAGTCACAGGCAGGAGGCATGAGAGAAGGCCTCACCCAGGCATAGGCTTCTACAGCAGTGTCTTCCTGCCACAGCCCAGTGTGGTTGGAGCCAACTTCTAACCACACTCACGCCTGCATCCTGAGGGTAGCTGCCATCTTGTGAGAAGCACTGTGGCCTGACACCCATACAAGAGGCCATTTATCATGCCAGGGACACAAGTCATACCCATCGGACCTGGCAGGCAAATAAGTGAGAGAGACATGTGTCCTCTGGAACACAGAGACACGGGTACAGAGAAATCACTCTGAAAAAGTACCTGTGCACACATGATGGTCAGTGTCAGTGTGGGGTTGTCCTGGACAGGGGTGAGGGAGGAAAGGAGCAGGGCAACCGGAGAGAATGTGCTTGAGCCCAGCCTCCCAACTTTTGACAACAGGGCCGCAGTGGGTCCTGGGCCAGGGCAGCACATAATTTAGTTTTCCAGAGAGACTGGGTTTCTCTGTAAAATCGTTCTATTTTTAAATGTTGGCTCAGAAAATGTTTTTAAGCACTGTGCCGAGTCAAAATGCCCACAAAATTCAGCCAAAGAGCTGCCAACCTGGGGCCTCTGGCATATTGATATTTGCTTCCATAATGATTGACTGAGTGAATAGATGTGAGTCAGGCTTTGAAGGATGAGAGTGGGGCTCCCACCTATCCACGGTCATGAAGCCTGGAGTGGCAGGACAAGGAATGTAGCTCTGATCTCCACACAAACAGACTCTCGCCTGCATCGTGGCGGCTGAATAGAGAAAGGTTCTACTTTCTATTTTCTGTATTTCCCATCACCAGCATGCTCCGGTGAGTCTCTCACAGGGTATTATTTCCTTCGAAGGATTTGCTTTTTGCAGGCAGCAATCTGAGCTCACTCACCCTGTAACTGTATGGGGGCCAGCTGTCTTTAGGCATAATGCAGAACTTGCCAACACTGAAGCCCACATTTCTGCAGAGGAATCTGGTCATCTTTATTCCTCCAACGAGGCAGTGGCCACAGTCCAGTTCTGGAGACACTGCAGCCACAGAAGATGTGCAAGAAAAATAACCCTTCATGCCAACTATCACTGTCCTCCTGAGGTCCAGGCAGAGCTCAGAGGAGGAGCTGTGGAAGAGCCTGGGGGTCCCCACACAGCGCCTCAGGAGAGAGGATGAATGGACACATGCCCTGACCTCTGCTCCCATGTGCCACCCCTCGCCAGAGCAGCTGGACTCAACACTCACTGTGCACTCAGACCTCAGCCAGGACCATCTGCAGAGCCCTCAGGGTTGGGTCAGAGTCCCAAATTCTAGCTGTGCCCCACTGAGAGGCCTGGAATGCAGGGAACCCAGGCTAAGTCAGTTTCCCAAAGGTGCCACCCCCATAGCCACAGAGGCAACATTTGCTGAGCACTCTGGGCTCCTTCCTTGCTGCTATGTGGCACACCTGGGTAAGGCACAGGCTGGAGAAGCTTGGGCAACTGGGGGTAAGCTGAGCTACTGGTCTCTTCCCTGCTGTGTGTGAATCAAGGGGAAGCAGGACAATGGGATCTGGCACCAAGGAAGACTGTGTGGAAGCTGCTAGTGGGTCCCATCCCAGGACCTAAGAAGACCTAGCTGTGAGCTCCACAAAGGGGCCCTGAGATCAGGCAGTCTTTCCAGAGACCCACCACCCCACCTGAATCCCCAGGAAGGCAGAGTGCACACTTACAAGTCAGCACTGGGGGTGACCTCCGGGCCTGCAGGGGGATCAGGAGTGTGTGGGTTGACTGGGTCTCAACTAAAATAAAATCATCAAAATCCCCAAGGCAGTCAGGAAAAAACTGAACAGTGTACTGGCAGGTCATTCCAGGAGCCACCATTCCACCTTTTCCTGGGAACATCCCTGTGGGTAACAAAAGTGATCAGTGAGGATCTGGGGACCAGTCAGATACTAGGGCTTGGGTTGTAGTGCTAAAACCAGCAACCAGAGGTGCAGGAAGTCCCTGCCTGGTTGGGGCTGGGTCTATGGGTGTTCTGGGCAAAGGACAAGTCACTGGCAGAACCTCCAGGGTGCCCTCATAGAACAAGGTCCAGGGGAGTAATGATACGGTCCATCTAGAATGGATAGTGGGGTCGTGCTTGGGCCAACGGCTTGGAATCTATTTTGTGAGTGAGCAGCTGAGAACCACCTGAGATTTCTGAGGGGGGGGTGACATGGTCAGAGTTGTTTTTAAGAAAGGCATGGTGACTTGGAAGCAGGAAGGCTAGGAGACCACTGGTCTGGATTAGATGAGGAATGATTAGATGAGGGTAGGGGGGACTGCTGAGGACACTGACAGTATGAAGGACAAAGAGATGGCAGAATCAGAGCTGGGAGGAAGAGCAGGCAGCCTGCCTGTAGAGGTTGAGGAACCCCCAGGGGACATGTGGCCTGGGCCCAAGACATGGACATGGGAGTCATCTGAGACTCCAGGTGGGACAGCAGCTAGGAGCAAGCCCCCCAAATCACTTCGAGGCAGACCAGACAAGGGCAACACTGAGCTCACCCAACCCCAGAGAGAAGTGAGGCGTGAAAGGTGGGAGGACGCGCAGGAAGCGGCTGGTCGAGGTGATGTTCTGGAGCGAGATCACCATCTGCAAAGGTAGAGGATGTGAGGTCTGGGATTTCTTTCCAGTAAAATAACATGGAGCAGGGTTGGGGTATAAATACGCTTGGCCCCTGCTAGTCTGGGTGACAGCCACATGGGGATTCATTATGCTATTGTGTCTACTTCTGGTGGTTTTTGGAAGTCTCCATAGTAAAAAACAAAAACAAAGTACACGTGAAGTGGAAATAGAAGTGGAAATAGATCTCACCTAGTCTTTGTCTGGTTTAAGGTAACAGTTACTATTTACTGAGCTTTTGCTATCTGCCTCCTTGAGTTCACACTAGTCAGCAAAGCTGAGAACTATCTATATTTAAGCTAAA
Organism: Uropsilus gracilis; assembly: GCA_004024945.1. Taxonomy (NCBI): domain Eukaryota; kingdom Metazoa; phylum Chordata; class Mammalia; order Eulipotyphla; family Talpidae; genus Uropsilus; species Uropsilus gracilis. The sequence goes on along the minus strand of PVHY01024976.1, from coordinate 4,891 downwards.
GAAACAAGTTCAAAGAATCTCTCTAGCCAAAACCAGTGTTGACATTTGAGTCCAGAGCAATTGGCTTCAAAGTTCTTCCCACCCCTTCCATCTTCTTCCTGATATATCTCTTTGGGCCACTTCTTCTCCTGGGCCAGTCAATGGGTGCTATGGACACTGGTATGCCAGGGTTGTAAATGGGCATCTTCATCACTCAACTCATCCAGCCCCAGTTAAACCCTGCCTCTTTTTTTTTTTTTTTTTGAGACTAGGTCTTGCTATTTTTGCCCGTGGAACTGCAGGCTCTCGTTGCCCGGGGTGCCACAGACTCAAGCAATCCCCAGCCTCAGCTTCCCAGGTAGCTGGGATTACAGGCGTGTGCCACCACGCCCAGCTATTTTTTTTGGAACTAGGTCTCGCTACGGGGCCGAGGTGGGACTTGAACTGCGATCCCTAGCCCCGGCTGCTTCATAGGCTGAAGATTACAGGCACGAGTCACTGTGCCCAGCAAACCCTGCCTCCTCTTCTCCCCTCAGATTAGGAGACCTCCAAGTGCAAGGCCTGCAACTTATATGCTATCAACTCCCAAAAGGCCCCAGAACAAAAGAGCAGTTTATTAAGTGGATCTTAATCTTTTGCTTCTATTTTGTGCAACATTACACTGGGAAGAATATAAATTGCAGCATGATCAAAGTAATGATTCCATTATCATCCAGATTAAGAAATGAAATATTAAAATCACAGATGCAGACTTACTCCAGTCCTTTACACCAGGCTGAAGTACATCTTCAGCCTTGGCATTGGTATACATTTCTACATCAAAATTTAGATTCCTTTTTTGCCCAGCACAATATACTGTCCCAATCAGACCTATGTGGAGAGTCCCATACCATGACTTTGATTTTCATTCTCTATTACCAATGACAACGAGTGTCTTTCTAAATATTTCTTTGCTGCTGAGATGAGTTATCCGTTCGTATCCTTTTCCCATCTTGCCATTGTGTACTTTGTTTTTTCCTTACTGATTTGTAAGACTTCTTTATATATGTGGGTACTAGTTCTTTTCAGGGTATGTTATAAACATGTCTAAGTTTATAATTTGTATTTTGGTTCCAGTTTCTAAAATTTTAATATAAAATTTATCTTTTGATGTTTTGTGCTTCCACTTAAGAAATCTTTCCCTAATGCCTACAAATTCTCCTTCAAATGTTACTCTTTGACCTTATTTGCTGGAAAATATTTCATCTTGGGTATGGAGTGAAGTAGGGACTTAAGTGTTTTCTATGTGGTAAGGTTATTAACTCAGTTCTGTCTCTTCACACCACACATGTGCTACTCCCTTAGGTGGGCTACTACTATGCACTCAGAGCTCTTTATGGGCTCCCAGGTACACTTCAAACAATGCAAGACAGGAACCAGCAGTTTAAAAGGATCCTTAGGGAATGTCCCATCAGACAAAACAAAACAAAAACGAACAAACAAACAAACAAAAAAACCCATCAATTGCATTTAATAACAGTCAGCTTGAAAACACATTCTCATATTGGCTCTGCAATCTTCCAATCTTTTTGCTTACTCCTCTCTGCAAATGCAAATAGCACATAATCCTCACCTCAGCTCAGCTTTACTGGGAATCCAGGCTGGGACAGTATCCAGGGGGTCCTAAAATGGCAGACCCTAGGATGCAATTCTGGAGTAGGCTTTCTCAACTGTCTGGCACCTACGAGAATGCAAGCTGCAGGGAAGCGGGGAGTGACGATCCCTGACATTGCAGTGGCATCAAAATAGTGGGGAGTAATGATCCTGACATTGCAGTGGCATCAAAATTACTAAAGCTTTCACCCATGGTCAACAGAAATGGAGTAAAGATTGAGTTCAGGCATTTTAACATGAGGTTTCAAAGCCTGGAGCAGCAATAATAAAAGGATTGTGGAGTGGGCTGACTTTCCTTAACAGCACTGGAAGACATGTAGGAAAAAGCAATAGGCTTAGGACAGTCAAATGACAACTCAAAGCTCATTGCAAAGACATTCCTTACATTCCCTGCATTCCTGGGCTATACCTAATTTGCTACTAAGATATGCTTGTGTGTATACATGTGCATGTGTATTTCTTCTTCCTTGATTGGATTTGTTTTTTTAACCTAATATGTCTGCAGTCAAAATGCTCTAACCCTGGGGATTACAATGTTGTGAAATTTATATATAAATAAAAAATATATATATAAAATACTCTAACCCTGAGCTATACTATAAAACCTAGTATTTCTGTACCTAAGCTTTTAAAAAATGTCTTCTTTACCACAATACCAAATGAAAACAAAAGAGAAAAAAACACAAAAGTACTTGAAATATATAAACCTGCTGGCTTATAAGGCACAGGTCTCTATTCCTACCCACAGCTTTATAGTTTCCAGCACTCACAGCTTGTACCCCATTCTAATCCCCCAGATCTCAAAACAGAGAAGTTACTTCATAGCTTCTAAAGGTTAGGGAATGGAGGTGGGATCACCTAAGTTGTTAAGCAAGACTAGTGTTTTTCATTTTCACAGTCTGACTTGGGTGTCAAGGTAATATTGGGTTCTCAGTTCATTCCAGTTGCTAATACACACACACACACACACACACACACACACACAACACAAACTGAGTAACAACAGAAATTTATTTCTCATAGTTCTGAAGCCTGGATTGTCCAAGATCAAGGTTCCAACATGGTCACATTCCAGTTAGGGCTCTTTTTCTGGTTCATAGTCCCCTTGTCCTGAAGTGGTGGAGGGAGCACTTCAGTTTTCTCATAAAGTGGCTAATCTCACTAACAAAAACTCCACTCTCACAACCTACACACCTCACAGAGCCCTTTCTCTAACACCATCACCCACGAAGGTTAGGATTTCAACACTAGAATTCGGGGAGAGGGGCACAGTCATACCACAACAGTCACATCTCCTAATAATGAGGTATGTTTCTTTGTGTTGTAGTCTCTGAAAGTTAATATAAAATAGGAATTAGCTTGAATACTTGGTGGTATGTATCTGTAAAGCAACCAGGGTGTTCCTTTTTGCAGAAAAGTTTTTATTTCCATCACAGTTGGACTGCCATGATGTAGTTGAGAGTCAAAGAGTTCCTTAAGGTTTTACAGATAGAAATCTTGTGCTACACCCCACTTTTACCATTCTCCATGGCCCAAAGGCAAACACTTTTTCTTTCTTCAGTTGATGATTTTGGAATTTATTTTCATGTCTTCAAATAGCATGTTACTTTCGGGAGTAGAGGATTCACTTTTAGGAAATTGGCTATGGATGAATAATATGCATATTCTTGTTTTGTCTCTAATATCCAACTTACTATATGATATCCTTCCTGTCTACTAGCTTTCTACTAGAAGTTATATAACACTACTGATAAAATCAGTAATTATGTTTACATTAGTGTTACTATGTAAAAATGTTATTCATGGCTGAACATGAAATTGTCCCTTAATTTTTATTTTCCAGAAGTTAATAATCAAATAATTATCTTATTTGCTATGTTCTTATCAATAATTCAAACTCCCTCCATGACTCTGCAATATCTTCTCAAGATGTTCACACTCTCCTAGAGTCTTCTTCCTCCCACAATCTGGACTGGCTGCCTGCCACATTTACTGCTATCATCCAGAATAACCCTCATCCTGATTTTATTATATGTCCACAGGTATTCTGACATACCTCCCGTGGAGAGGTGAGGTCTGTGTATCATCCCATAAATGAGGGCCAACATTAGTGATTCACTTAACCCATAATAAGTTAAGGAAGTAGTATCTCCACTATTCCAAGTAATCACCAAGGTGATATCATCAAAGAGATGTGACCTCATCTTGACCACTGTGGCTCGCTGAAGCTCTGAACCTCAAGGGCTCTGAGCCACCATGTAAAATGTCTGATCACCTGAGGCAGTGCAGGCTGTGTGGAGAAGCTGAGTGGGTGCTATCTACTGTCATCCATCATCAGCCGCCAAGTGAGTGAAAATGGGCCTCAGATAACTCCAGCCCCCAACTTTCAAATCACCCCAAGGCACAGACTGCTGTCATAGACTCAAACAGTATAGAACAAGCCATTCCCACTGGAGCCCTCTCTGAATTTCTGACCCAAAGAATCTACAAGACTAATAAGGATTGTTTTAAATTTCTAGACTTTTGGAAAATTAGCTCTATAGCAATAACCACTGGAAAATCCCATAACCTGGGGCTTTTCTTCACATCTGTCCCATGTGGGATCTCTTTTATCCCACTTACTAGACCTTCCACCTTCCTGGGTTTATGCTCTTCTATAGGAGGGAGGACATGTTCTCTAGGAGTTTTTTGAGAAAGAGTAAATGTTTAAAGACTCAGAATTGCTTTTATTCTCAAACTTCATAGTTCAGTTGGGTAAATAACTGTGACATGCACAGCCAAACACCCAACAGAGGCCAGGCATATTTCCAAGAGACAGTGTGAGATCTAATTCAAGTTCTGTAGCAGCCTACCAGAATGTATCTCTCTCCCAGGGAAGCTTGGTCTGGGGAAAACAGCCACTGTGCTCGGTGGAAGTGAAGGAAAGGGAGAGATATGAAAAGGAAGGGGAAAGGAGGAGAGGGAACTAGCAGATGGGAGAAACCTGAGGGAGAGACCCAGGGATGCAGTAACTGAGAGTCAGCATCAAGCACCAGACAGATATAAAGCTTATTTACATGACAGCTTGATTCATGGTGGAGTTCAGTATTTGTCCACATATACAACTTGATTAAAAATGATGAAGTAATGGCCGGGCACGATGGCTCGTGCTTGTAAGCTTCAGCCTATGAAGCGACCGGGGCTAGGGATCGCAGTTTGAGTCCCACCTGGGGTCCGTAGCGAGACCTAATTCCAAAAAAATAGCTGGGCGTGGTGGCAC
>PVHY01024975.1:0-18909 GCA_004024945.1 Uropsilus gracilis | reverse complement strand
ACCACCCCCTCTGACCCGCCCGTCCTCTGACGCCCCGCCTCCGAAGGCCTGAGGGGTGGGGCCTAGTGTGAAGGACGCCTGAAGTTGTAAGGCCTCTGAACGTGCGAATCTGCTCCGCGGTCAGCCACACAGTCTAAGGGAGGCGAAGGGTGGCTGGCCTTTTTGCGCCCACACCAAGACGTAGTGGTTTGCCTAGATTAGAAACAAGAGTCTCATCGGGTGTTGGAGTGGTGTGAACTGTGGGGGTCTCTTGGTTACTTCGCCCCTCCCACCGGAAACCTGCCCCAGGCCTCGGGGTGGTCACAGGTCAGTACTGGAGGTGTATCTCAGTCACGTCGACTTTTGAATGCTTTGTGGCTTCTCTTACCGAGAACTCGTGGCATCTACATTCGGCTCATGCTTATTTCAGATGCACCACATGCATTTGAAAAGGAGCTCCTTTTCAGGATCCAAGTGCCTGGCACAGAACAGGGCTCATCCTGCCGCTGACAGCTTAAGTTTGAAGAGAATACCCTCTCTGTCATTTGTTAGTTAACAGCCTGCTGTCTGGGTTAAATTCGTTGAAGTGTGAAGATTTTCAGGACGCAGTAGCTGGTCACCACCCTCAAGGATCTTCCAGGCTCTAGGGGAAACCATGCCGGAACCCTCAACACCTTTCAAACCAGAAAATTTTGCAAAGGTGAAAGTTATATAAAGCATACTCAGATGGGGCCATTGAGGTTTCATAGTGGCTAAAAAGTCACATACTGGCTTTCTTTGAGCAAGGCCCCTTAGTTTTATTATCCAACAGAACACTCATGTACTGGACAACATTTTGAAGCAGTTGAAATCACCATTCTTCCATTTCTTTAGTCCTTGTTCTATCCAAGTGAAATGTATTTCCTCAAAAGAAGTGGGAATTTGAAGTATTGAAAGACAGATGGGATTAATTCTTGACTTTTGAGTTTTAAAAGTCCAGTGCTTGGGGTTTGGGAAGAATACCAAATAGACATCATAGATTTGGGGTGCACGGGTGGGGGAACATCAATGAGTAGGACAAGGCACTAGCCAAAGGTCAGATTAAGAGGTTTGAGGGCAAGGATAGGCCAAGTAGGGACTTGTAGGAAGAGGCAGAGTAAGGTAATTATTGTGGGATTTGGGGAAAGGGGTGAACCAAAGTCTCCTGGAGAAGTGGGAATAGTTGAAAGACAGACTTTTCCTTGCCAGAACTCCAAGGGAGCCATGAGACTCCAGGTAGCAGTAGTCTGATGACCTCAGAGAATTTTCCATGACCTAGTCTGGTGCTATGACAAAAGACTGGTTCCTTTCCTTTGGGAGGAGTTTGGCAACAACTGAGGGAGATCTGAACCCCAGGAGTCCCTAAATGGAACAGAGGATGACTCACCACTTATGGATGGACAAGTTGAGGACACTGGGGCCTGGGGCTTCCATGGAGATTTTCATCTTCATCTAAATGCTCTCATCTGGGCCGGGCACGGTTGCTCGTACTTGTAAGCTTCAGCCTATGAAGCGGCCGGGGCCAGGGATCGCGGTTCGAGTCCCGCCTGGGGCCCGTAGTGAGACCTGGTTCCAAAAAAACAGCTGGGCGTGGTGGCGCACGCCTGTAATCCCAGCTACCTGGGAAGCTGAGGCTGGGGATGGCTTGAGTCCGTGGTACCCCGGGCAATGAGAGCCTGCGGTTCCACAGGCAAAAATAGCGACACCTAGTCTCAAAATAAATAAATAAATAAATAAATGCTCTCATCTGCTCTTCTAGCCCTTTCACGAGACCTTCTCCCCATCCCCATTCTTTTCCGGCCTGTGAACCCTGGTTTGAGAGTGGTGAAACACACAAAGTGGGAAGTGTAAGTGGACAGCCATCACATTATCCAAATGGACATCTGTATCACTTGCAGGAATGCTGGTTCATCCTTAAGTAGTGTAAATCTTTTCATTCTCCAGGCCTCTTCTGCCTCTCATTAATTCCAGCAGGCTGCTTGTCTTTCTTCTCTCTTGTTCAGTGCCCTTCTAATCTATTTTTCTGCACAGGCCTTCTCCCTGACACAATTTGATTTCCAGGTTGCTAGCAGGCTTTGCTCAGGCTTTGATTTATGTGTGCCTTCCCCATGCCACATGTCTTTTCTGTACAGATGTGTCTCTGCTACCTTTTCACATTTCCTTAAAAGACCCGCCGATGCTTGGCAGAATGTTACAGAAATAATGCAGAATAAAAGACAGTTTGAGGGAGCCTGGTGTCTCAGGCTTGATGTAGGAATGAAGGCAGATTTAGAGCTCCTCAGGGTGCAGAGAAAGAAGAGTGAAGAGCAGACTTTCTGCTTCTTATGGAGTGGTTTTTGAACTTTTCTTTTCATTGATTTTAGGCCCTTCTAAGGCAGGCCTGTAATGACATGGTTCAGAGATACAATGTGAAAAAGAGGTGAGCTTAGTTTGGATGGAGAACTCTTTGGCATCTGGCTGATACTTCAGGTTTTAATTTTTCTCCCCTCCACATCTGTCCCTTCCACTTCCCCCCCAAAAACCATATGAGTATCAAACACCCACAAAACAGAAATGTTTCACTTTTATTGTTTTAAACAGAGATGCTTTCCAGTGTCTCAGTTTTATTACTTGATATTTTATTTATAATCTACTAGTCATTATCCAAATGTCTTTTGCAAACCTAAAACTTCTTCACAAGGATTCATGCCTCCAGTTGGATGAAAACTAATTTAGAAACTAAGCAGGGGTGGGTGCCTGGGTTCCTTATATCCCCACTAAATGCAGGTTCTTGAGTTTGATCTTATGCCTTAAACCAAACTTAGTAGCTTAGGTAAAGGCTGTGGAAGAGTAATATTGAGGTAGGTATTTCATAGCATCATATTCATAGATAACATTTCAAATGAACTTATTTAAGCATCCTAATACAAGCATTGATAGAGACCTTCTGGTAGACAGGGTGTCATTAGAGGAATCATTTGGGAGAGGAATGTTGACTGTCCTTAAAGTGATGCAAAGGAAAGAGCCATGTGGAGGCTGCAGAGCCATCAGTTCATCTCAGCTCATAGTCTCTTGATGAAAAAGGGGGAGGAAGCCATGTGGCAAACTAGTCTTCTGAAGGAAAAGGTAGAGAGCCACTCCCAGGGTGGAAAACCTCTCATTCCTGTCTTCTCCACCCCCTCATTATTATTATTATTAGAATAGAACAATTGTTATTCTAATAATTGCTTTCGTTATTCTAATAGTAATTAAAATATGGCCACAAAAAAGGGAGTTGAATTATGCCTCCATATTTAAGAGGGGGGAAAAGCAGTGGAATCTTGTCATCAAACAGGTTAACACTCAGCCAAACTGAACATTCCACTGTGCAGTGATGCAGTGCCCAAATGTTCCAGATGGCCTCACCAGAGTTAAGGTGGTGATGGTGGTGGGGAGGAGAGAGGGTTTGACTGGGATAATTTTGTAGTTGGTTGCTGGGAGGGAGGAACCGGTTGGGTCTAGTTCTTGATTGTCACTAGATTGCTAGTTAGATGACCTTAGCAAGTTACCTCTGAGTCAGTTTCCTCATCTGTAAAATGGGATGTGGGGGGGAAACACTTCATCCATTCAAAAATGGAACTCCAAGGGTTATAGAACATATCATGTGCTAGGCATGGGGTTGGGGGAGGAGTACAACAGTGAAGAACACCTAGTCCTTTCTCAGAGGGCTTGAATTACAGTGCAAGGAAGCGGAAAATGAACAGATTTGTGGAGAGTGTGTCAGATGAAGTGGAATGCCCTGCAGAAAGATAAAACAGAATAGGGAGCAGGGGAAAGGGTATTTTTCTATTGTAAGGTGGGAGGAGGGGGGAATCAGGCACCTTTGAGAGGATGATATTGGAGAAGAGACCAGAAGAAAGTGAAGGAACATGTCAGAGAGGGTTAGCTGGGCAGAGGGGACAAGTGCTGAAGTGTGGGGGGGATTTGGGAGGGTTAGGGGGTTGGGGTGGGTTATGTGGTTAAGGAGAAATCCAGAGTGGCAGGAGACAGAGGTGGGGCCAGGTCATGGGGTGGCAGTGAGCTCTTGGCTCTGTCACTCTGAAAGATATAGAGGACCCCAAGAGATTTTTAGGGATTCTTCGTAGGGGAGTGAGTGACACAGTTCACTGTCATGATTTGTAAAACCATCGTGCACTAGTGCCCATTTCAGTCAGTGCCTCCTCTTACTGCCTTCCTCTCACTCCTGTCCTCCACTCACACCAGCCTATTTCCAATCTCTTGAGCTCAGCAAACTCCTTCTGACTTCAGATCTTTTACAGGAACATAGAAGGTTCATTTCCCAAATCCTTATCTCACTGTCACCATGTACTCTTCAGATCTCAGTTCTTTTTATTTTCCCCAGCTTGTCAAATTACACACACACTGACACACATGTGAACATACAGACATGCACACGCACACACACACACCTTCCATATGCACAACCAACTGCATTTTGATTGCAACTTCATTGAGCCTTATCATCCATGAACACTGTGCATTTCTCTCTACAGAAGGTTTATCTTCTTTAAATTCACTTAAGAAAAGTTCATAACCTTATGGGTGCAAAGTTTTTGTGCACTTTTATAAGTTTTCTACTAGGCATTTGATGTTTGTTTTTGCATGTATAGTTTTCACGTTTTAAGGCATGTATAAAAAACTGACTTCTAAAAGTCTATGCTGTGTCATAATCATATGTATTACTCATTTTTTTGGACACATAAACTTGTGTAAGTTTAAGGTGTAAAACAATGATTTGATATGGTCCTTTAATTTAATTAATTAATTTATTTAAATTAATATGTCTTTTATTCTTTTTTTTTTTAGGTCTCAGTTTTAATGCCATTTCCTGTAAGAGACTTTTCTGACCCCCAATCTCAATGAAGTCTTTTATGGAATCCTCTTACTCTTTGCTTCCTTAACATCATTTTTAATCAGGTATTTATTTATTTATGTGAATTATTTCTTTGTCTTCTTTCTTGGAACCCCTATGCTGGGTCTTTGTGTGTTTTTTACCCACTGTGTACACAGACAAACACACTGATATTGAAGGAGACTGTTAAATATGTTAAGGAATAAGTGAACACCTCTTTCCTGTTCAGAAACCCTCTCCAGGTTCCGCTACATCACCTTGAGAAATCCAGGATCATTTGATCTTAAGCTATAACATTACTTTTCAAGTATCCATGCTCCAGTGATACAGATGCTTTGCTATTCTTTCCATTGGCTCTGTATTTTTCTGCCTCAATGGCTTTATTTTACCATACCATAAACTCTTCTGTGAGTGATTGAATCTAAGACTGGCCCGAAATCATACCTAGTCTTCAAGGCCCATATCAAATACCACATTTTTGTGAAACCTACCTCCAGTTGGAATTAATTTTGTCTTCTTCCAGTCTTTTATAGCCCTTTCTTAGTAGCCATTAAAAACATTTGTGCCAGCCGGGCACGGTGGCTCGTGCCTGTAAGCTTCAGCCTATGAAGCAGCTGGGGCTAGGGATCGCGGTTCGAGTTCCGCTCGGGGCAACACAGCGAGACCTAGTCCCAAAAAATAGCTGGGCATGGTGGTGTGTGCCTGTAATCCCAGCTACCTGGGAAGCTGAGGCTGGGATTGCTTAAGTCCGTGGTACCCTGGGCAACAGACCCTGCAGTTCCATGGGTAAAAATAGCAAGATCAAGTCTCAAAAAAAAAAAATTAAAATTAAAAAAAATAAAAATAAAAACATTTGTGCTGGGCATGGTGGCGCATGCCTGTAGGTGGTAGCCTAGGAAACCACGGCTGGGGCCAGGGATCGCAGTTTGAGTCCCGATGGGGGCACATAGTGAGACCTAGTCCCCAAAAAATAGCTGGATGTGGTGGCACGTGCCTGTAATTCCAGCTACCTGGGAAGCTGAGGCTGGGGATTGCTTGAGTCTGTGGTACCTTGGGCAACGTGAGCCTGTGGTTCCACAGGCAAAAATAGTGAGACCTAGTCTCAAAAAACAAAAAAAAAAAGCATTTGTCACTTTCTGCCTCTACTTTCAAATTTCTTTGTATCTATCTGGGTCTTGAGTGTGTTGAGGGAACATTAGTGTCTTAATCATCTCTATATTTTCCACCATGGCCTGTTAGCCATAGCAGGTACTCAGTGTAAGTGAACACACAGTTTTTTATGGATTATTGGTCAAAGTGACTGTTTTCTCCAAGAACTTAAATGGTACTTCCCTTGAGAGACACAGGGGGGTGCCCCAAGCAAGCATATCTACATTCACTGCCCTAAATGGATGCATTTCTAAATTATTTTAAAGATGATGGAGCCTCTTTTGCATCCTGTCTCACTGATCACATTGATTAGTTGTGGATGACAGGGAAAAAATATAAAGAACAATTTCATGGGCAATGTAAGAGAGTTAGTAAATCAATTCAAAGACTGCATTTTGTCAGAAAGAAAAGGTGGGATGCTGGTGATCTCTGATGGAGGAGAGATCTCATCACACACTGTGGATGTAGCAGTGTTATCATGGACCTCCAAGTGTCCAAGTGTCTGGTTGTGACAGACTGAATATGACTCCCCCGCTCCAATACATTGAAACCCTGGCCTGAAATGTGGTTGTTTTGTAGCTGGGATCTAGTCAGCTGTGGATGAGGTCCCTATGGAAGACTGATAATGGGATGAGTGGTCTTCCTGAAAGGAGACAGACAAGTGGTCTCTTTCTGCCATGAGAGGATTTGGTGAGGAGGTGGCTATCTTCAAGCCAGGGGGCAGGTCCCTCACCAAGAACCTGACCATATGGGTACCCTAATCTTCCAAAATTGAAGAAAATAAATCTCTGTTGTTTAAGTCCCTCAGCCTTTGACATTTTGTGATGGCAGCCAAAGCAGACCTGGATGGGCTGTGTGTGGTGTGTGGGGGTGCCTTCAGATTCTTTTCCTTTTCACAGAGGAGCTGAAATTTAGACAAGAAAATACTAAAACATAAGCTGTAAAAAGGCAATGAGATTTCAGTCCCCTATCAGACAAAATCCTCAGATTTTGCTTTCTTAAAGTTCATGTGTGTTTTGAATACCTGTCTAATGTGTAATAAAAGGTACCACTATACTTTTACAACCGGTATGTTGGCAGAAAATCTTTCTCATTAGTTTGCTTAGAACAGAATTCCATTTCCATTTTGAAATGTAAGCCTTTTCATTTTCAACATTAAATTATGTGGAACGTGGAGTCTGATGCCCTGTCACCTAGCCTAAATGAATTGTTTTCATTATTTAAATGTTGAAAGTATTGATTATTATCTAGCCAGCAATGTGTAAACCACATGCACTGCTACCTGGGGCACTCTGGCATGCCAAAATTTCCACATGTCAAAGTGTTTTCTAGATCCTGCCTCACTAATATAAGGTCTTTACACTTTTTACTTTAGAAGTTTATTTAGATAAAATGTCCCAGAACAGATGATTGGATGAAAAAGATGTGGTATATATACACAATGGAATATTACTCATCAATTAAAAATGACAAATTGGATGAATTTATGATAACATGAATGTACTTAGAAGGAATCATATTAGCAGAAACAAGTCAAAAAGAACAAGACTTAAACCAAATGGCTTCACTAATATATGGAACATAGGAAAAGCAAACAAAAGTTCAGAAGGAAAAGTCAAGAAAAGCTAACAAACAAACTACAGTACACAACTGGGGGGAGGATGAATGGGAACAGTCAGGGAAGGGAGGTGGTGGGTGACCCCCGGGGACTACAATGATGTGAAATATATATATATATTAATAAACTATTTAAAAATTAAAAAAAAAACAAATGGACAGAAGAGCTAAACAGGATCTTTCCTGAAGATGACATAAAAATGGCCAACAGACATGAAACAATGTTCATCATGACTTATTGTCAGGGAACAGCAAATCAAAACCACCATGAACTTCAACCTGACACCCATATCAAAAAGATCAAAAAACAAGTGCTGGTGAGAATGTGGATATTATTAGTGGGAATGTAGACTGGTCCACTCTCTAATGAAAGCAGTGTGGAGGTTTCTCAAAAGATGAAAAATGGATTTACCATGTGGACCCATCAGTTCCACTCTTAGGTATCTTACCCCAAAATTGCATTAATTCAAAGGAAAACTTGCACTCCTATGTTTATGGTAGTGCTATTTATGATAGCCAAGGTATGGAAACAACCTAAGTGCTCCAAACAACAGATGAGTGAACCAAGAAGATACACACACACACACACACACACACACAAAATGGAACTACTCAGCAATCAAAAAAGATAGGCCAATGCTATTTTCCACAACATAAAGTTGGAAGGGATTGTGCTAAGTGAAATAAACCAAAAGGAGAAATATAGATACCAGATGGTGTCACTTATTTGTGGAATTTGGAGAAATCAAACAATCAGAAAATGACAAATATTAAAACCAATCCTTGGAAACTAACTAGATTTACAGTTTTTAGAAGGGGAAGGGGAGGAGGAAGGGTGGGAAAAGAGGAGGAGGTGACCACAATGGACTTTGGTGGAGGACTATGTGTAAAGTGCTACTGTGACTACACCATAAGGAGGAATCCTATGCTGTCAAAATACTAGCAAGGATGTAGAGCAATAGGACTTCATTAACAATAAATTAGATTGGCCGGCACCGTGGCTGGTGCCTGTAAAACTTCAGCCTATGAAGCGGCTGGGGCTAGAGATAGCGGTTCGAGTCCCGCTCGGGGCAACACAGCGAGACCTAGTACCAAAAAAATAGCTGGGCGTGGTGGCGCATGCCTGTAATTCCAGCTACCTGGGAAGCTGAGGCTGGGCATTGCTTGAGTCTGTGGTACCCCGGGCAATATGAGCCTGCGGTTCCATGGGCAAAAAATAGTGAGACCTAGTCGCAAAAAAACCCAAAAACCAATAAATTAGATTAATAAAAAAAAAAAAATGCAAACGACAAAATGATTAATATAAAAAGAAAGGAATGTAAAAAAAAAAGACAAATATAGTATCCATTCTTATCATATACCCCCCCCAAAAAAAAAGAGTCTATTTGGATAAATGGAATTTGAATATGCTGAATACATTGGCACTATTTAAAGGCATGTGGTGAACAAAAGACTAAAGAGCAATTTATTTGTTTATTTTTCTTATCAAGTTAAGTAACTTTTAATTTCTTAAATGTTTCATTTATTTTCTTATATCTTTGTTAATTTTTGGATAGTATTTGATTTTTTCCCTCTGGTGTGATCTCTGTCATAGCATTTGTGATCCGTCACCACAGTCCCTGGTTCTCTTCCCTTCACTATTTTGACTCCACTCTGTAACCCCTTCCATCCACTCACCTCTCCCTCTACCCATCCCCCAAGCTGTATACCTCAGATCTATGGTCAGCTTACAAGTTTTGTCTCTTTTTTCCTGACACTTTGTTTGGATTATCTATATTCCTCATTTAAGTGAAACCACACCTTACTTAACTTTTTTCTCCTGTCTTATTCACTTGAGTATTAATCCCTTCCAGCTCCATCCATGTTGCTGCAAATGGCATGTGTTAATCTTTTTCAGTTGCTGAGTCATATTCCATTGTGTATATATTTACCACATCTTTTTGATCCTTTTCATTTGTTTTGGGTGTTTAGGTTGTTTCCGTATCTTAGCTTTCGTAAATAGTGCTGCAGTAAGCACAGGAATGCAGGTTTCCTTTTGAATTTAGTGTTTTTGTGTCTTTTGGGTACGCATGGGTAGGATTTCTAGGAGGAGAATTGCTGGGCTCATTTTTAGTATTTAGAGGAATCTCCACACACCTTTCCGTAGTGACTGTGCTAGTTTGTATTCCTACCAAGATACAATTATACTGGTTTACAAACTGAAATAAAAACTCCTTTCCCACCCTTCATCCTTCCTGTGTGCTTTGAGCTATTGTGTATCTCTCAGTGTTTGGGTGTCTGTCTTCGATCTTGTGTGTATAATTAAAGGCAGGTCTGAGTTTCACATCTTGGTCAACGTGATCTAGTTAAAATAACATAAATGTCTTTCCCTTAACCTCCCACTTGGAAATTGGAGTATCTCAGGGAAGGTTTTGAACAGTCATAATCCATAGAATTGGTCTGGTCTGGATCCATAGAATCCAGAGAAGGGACCAAACCATTTATTTCTAGATCTTGAAAAGTAGAAACTTTTCAATCAGTATTTAAGCTACACATATTTCCCTAAATTTCCATATTTTGTAACCTATAACATATATAGTGTGATGTTTGTTCCCCCTAATAAATTACAAATACTTCCATGACACTGAATATTCTCTCACAAAGAACTCTAATAACATCTTGCTACTTTATATTACTTTACCATTATTTATTTAACTAATCTCTTTTGATGGACATTTAAGTTTCCTGACTTCCAGTATTACAAATAATAGCACTATGAACAACTGCTTGCATAAATCTTTCTACACATTCTGATATTTCTCCAGGATGAATTCCTGGAAGTCAAGTTGCTACATCAAAGGCTGTGAACACGGTTGATGGCCTCTGGTTCTGGCTGCCAAATTGTCCTTGTGAAACTTAGTTCCTCTGCTTCCACATGTTTGAAAGAGTATGTGACCTCCTATTGATATGGTTGAATTTGCTGCACAAAGATTAAAATACCCACAGGATGCTTTGTAATGTAGATGTAAATACAGTCCTATAGAATGAAGTTTTCCTAAGAATTTAAAGACTTCCTCTGCATTTATAGCAACAAAGAGAAATATGGTAGAGCTGTGATGTGAAGAGGGGTCCAGGGAACTATTTGTTCAGCTTTTTTTGTGTTGTCGGATCATTCCAGATGGACCACAGATGAATTAACAGAGGCCACAGAGAAAGGCTTTGGGGTCAGATAATCATTGATTTAAGTAGTATTCTATAAAATACCCATTTCAGTAACAAAGCAACCTCAGTAATTTATGCCCCTTTGAAACACAAAAGGTCTTCTTACCTAAGGAATTGAAACAAATAGTGCATTATTTCCCCTGACCCAGCTCATGGTAAAAGGGTCTCTCTCCTTCTCTGCACTGTCTTATATATGAACACATTGCCTCTGACCTCTTTTGGTTGGCTATGCCCCTTTGGTTGTTCTTGGGTTTTTTCCCCAAAATACTGCTCTTACCCACCTTTTTTGTGTGCTTATCTCTTCTTATTGCCTCCCACCATCACTGCTTCCACTCCACCATTGTCAATGACTTCTACCATTCTTGGCATGGTGTAAAAGGAAATAAATAAGACCTGGAATCAAGACATGAGGCTCTAGTAATCTAAATTCTTAGACTTGTCTATTCATCCATCAAATGAGAATATTCATCTAACTGGGGTTGTTAAGGTAAAACCAGAACTAGATAGTTAAAGAGTGAAGAACACATTTTATTTAGAATTATTGCAATAGAAAAAAAGAGATCTCGATTTAAAACAGGACTTAATTCTGAGCATAGCAGAGACAAGTGAGAATTTATAGCCAAGGAGTGACAGGATGGAGTGTGGTCTGCTAGGCCAACTGGCTATACTCTATGCAGCTTGGCTTCTCAGTACAAAATCAGAGCAAGCCAATCAGTCAGATGCAGAACCTAAAAGAGTGAAATGGACCAACCTCACAGGGATCCTTTACAGTTAAACATGTGCAGGACACGTGGTTGCCCTGGGACTGTGGGTGTACATCACAAGGCCAGGGGGCCATTAGCAGATGTATGGCTTTTACATTGCGCCCCAGAGATTGATCAGTAGAATGCCTTGTTGATAAGAATGGAACATGAGCAGGGATTGAGGGTCATTTGATTAAAGTATTGATTACAATATCAGATGATCAAGCAGATATCTGGTCAGCAGACTCACCCCCCCAAAAAAAAAAACCTGAATGATATTTCAATTTCACCTACCCTTTCTCTTTGCCCTACTACCCCATGCGATTTCTTTACTTTTAAAAAAAATATTTAAAATTTTTTATTTTGTAATTATTGTACAGTATTGGCTATGTTTGCATGGTTGTTTTGTACCCCTTACTCCCCACCTCCTCCCCCCCCACCCCCCCTCTGGTCACTCCAACTCCTCTCGCTGCAAGCTGTTGGTTCATGTTTGGCCTGCTGGTCTTTTCTTTTTCTAGAACTGTGTCCTTTTATTCCTGGGTGCAGATTTGCACACCTGGATAGCAACAGACAAGGCTGCTTGGATTTCCAGGAGTAGCTGAGGCAAATAGGCTGAGCACGTTGGGAACTTGTCGGGCAGATATGCGGTGCACTTCTCCAGGATCCTTTCTGTCACTTGTTGGTGGTTCTGTGCCATACAGTTCCTGTGTCTGGGTTTAGGAATCCAACTTCCAGCCAATGGCAGTGAGGCATTAGCTGCTGGGGTAGACTTCCCCAGGTCATTGGTCGAGCTCCTCTCCTCTCCCTTGTTAGCAGTTCTACCATGGGGCCACAGCCACTTGTGGTGGCTTTCTTCCCCCATTGATTGGCAGAGGAGGGAGCTGCCTTCACATTGCACATTATTGTGGGTCCAGGGTTTGACTCCCGAGTGCCAGCGATGATGCGGGTAGAAATCTGTGACAAGTCACCTCAATCGCTGGTTTCACCTTCCTGTCTCAGTGGTTCCCAACACAGTGCTTGTCCCACCCTGAGTGTATTCAGGGCTGTTATTACTTCCTTTGCTCTGCATTATACCTGCAGCTAGAGAGACTAGACTTTGCATTCTTAGTGCAGGTCTATTGAGGTTGGAACCCCCACCCCCCGAGCCCATGCCCCATTAGAGGTGCTTGGCTCCCACCCCCTGCCCATGTGGAGGCAGAGGCCGGCTTTCTCAGCCTGAGGTCCCTGTGGCATATGACTCACCCTTGGCCCCCAGTCCTGCCAGCAGCGTAGGCTGCGGCGGGTGAGCTGGAGCTCCTCTCCAAGGGTCCACACAGTTCCAAAAAGTCCCATGTGATTGATGCTGTATGATTGTTCTATTATAAAAAGCAGTCAGGATCTCACTCTTCTTCAGTGAGATCCACCATTGGTAGACTGCTCCATGTCTGTTTAAGTCTTCTTGGGGCCTACTTAAAAAGAACTGGGAGCCTGAGTTGAGTTTGGTGGAGGAAAGCAGCTTTGGTAAGATGTTTTCAAACTGTGTCATAAGAGGTCGTTAAGGTGCCAAGAAGGTACCTCAGGAGAGTACTGCAGGTGTGTTGCTGAGAGGCCCTAGTGGCAGTCCCAACCTTACCATCAGCCTGAATAGTTTCCCCCTCTTACCTTTCTGATGTTTTATGTTCTACCTAAAATGTGTTCATTGATATTAAATCATGAGAGCCCTTTCTAAAAATCTTGAAACAGAAAATATGTGAAGAACTTCCTGGACACACCATTTTGGGGTCTTGAGTAAGTCCAAAGCAAGATAAGGTCTTATCTTTTCTCCTCTTAGACATGCCAGGAACCTTTGCAGGAGGAGGAGAAAGGGTTTTTCTGAATTACAGAAACTTGCTAGGCTTGGTCTTCCTGTTCCTTCCAAGACAGAACCTTCTCTAAACACACTGACAGAGCCAACGCTGAATCTTGGTATTTGAGTGTCTCTCCCGCTTTCCAGGGATAAATATTTCTCACTGCTCCTGATTTTACATTTTAGGCATTTTAGGCCACTCATCCTCTTGGGAGGCCCTGATTGTTCATCTACTTCCACCACACAAGCTATAGTATGAGTTAGAGCTGTGCTGCACAAGAGGAAACTGGGACACAGAAAGGCTGAGCAACTGACCTCAACTAGCACACTTTTGTCTCTCAGAGGGAGTAAATTAGGACCAGAGTTTCCTAAAAATAGTTCCAGTTCCAGAAAGAGCCACTCTGTTGGAGAGATTAGCTTCTTCTCTGATTTCTTGATGGCACTTGGAGCGCTTCTCTCTTTTGATTTTCTTCTGGGAACCAGCCCATCGCAGTCTGGCTGGAATACCCAGGGAAGCACCCTCAAGTCTTGGAAGGATGGAGCCTGAGAGTCAAAAGACACACCTTCCCTGCATGCATGGGAATGTGACACCTCTCCTATGTGACTTCAAACAATGGGGAGACAGGCAGAGAGGTCTACCTAGGTGACCCCATCTCTACCTCATAGAATTGACACCTTTTGTTGCCTTGGGGATGTCCATGCATTGCAACAAAAGAACATCACCGAAGGCTCCAGAGCCTGCCAACCTCTCAATTGAGTTTCAATAATATTTAAACTCATCATCATACTTCATGATTTAAAAGTCCGGGTCCATTTCTTTAGCAAGAGCTGAGTTTTGTTGAACAAGAAAAGCTTTTAGAGTTCCAAAAGTTTGACGTTGAATACTGTGAGGTGAAGCCCAGAGAACTCAACATAGAAAGGTTTACCATAAGGAAGAGCCTCCTGAATTTTCTGTTTTGTGGCACACGCAGAAAATGGTAAGAATATAATCTGCAGTTTTTCTGGCTACCAGCTCATGGTAATTGTCTGCCTCAGCCCCAACTTTGGCCACCTATGGGCAAAGGTACCAGTGTCTTAACCTACCTGAGATGTTGTTGCCCAACATCAGAAGTACTTCCAAATAAACAGGAGTTGGGAAGAACCACACTGGGGTACTAATGATACTTCCCACTAAAAAAAATGAGATGAAAGTTGGGTCTAAACAGCATAAAATAGAGGGGGACTCTATGGATGCTTTAAATAGGGATTTTTCTGGTGAGTCTTGAGGGAAGTGGAAATAATTTTTAAAAATTTTATATAGAACCACAGTGACATAACACCTCACACCCAGAAGGTGGCAATTATCAAAAACAAAACAAACTGGAAATTAGCAAGTAAAGGCAAACATAATGGAGAAAAGAGAATTTCTATTTACTGTTGGTGGGCATGTAGAATAGTTCAGCTACCATGGAAAACGGTATAGTAGTTCCTCAAAAAAATTAAATATCATTACTCTATGACCCAGCAATTTCACTTCTGGGTATATAACCCAAAGAATAGTAAGTGGGTGCACATGGAACATTCTCAAAGATAGACCATATTTCAGGACACGAAGTTACTGTTTATAAAATCATGAAGATTGAAATCATACCAAGTGTTTTTTTCAGTCACATCTCTCTTAAACTAAAAATCAATGACAAAGAAAACTGGAAAAATTCTAATACATGGAGATTAAACACCATGCCTCCCTCTCAATAACCACTGAATCAATGAGGAAATTAAGGCAGAAATTTAAAAGCACTGAAAGGTAAGCAAAAATGAAAACACAAGTTACCAGTACTTATGAGAAGCAGCAAAATGGTACTAAGGAGGAAGTTTATAGAAATATAGCCTGCATCAAGAAACAAAGATCTCAAATAAACAATTTACCCAAAGAAAATTGAAAAAGAAGAAAAAAGCCAAAAGTTAGTAGAAGGGATAATAAATAAAATAAAAAATGGAACAATTCAAAAGAGCAATGAAACCAAGAATTATTTCTTTGAAAAGATGAACAAATTCAACAGATCTTTAGCAAGGTTCACAAAGGAAAGAACAGAGAATGCTCTAATAATAGAATTATAAATGAAAGAGGGAAACTTACAACAGATACCATAGAAATAGAAAGGGACATAAAAACAACTACATGTCATTAAATTTAATAATCTAAGGAGATTGATAAACTTTTAGAACACGGTTGAAATAAGAAGAAATAGAAAATTTTACTAGCCTGGTTTTTAACTGAATCAGTTAAAAAAACTCCCTAAATACAAAAGGCCAAGATGATTTTATAGTGATTCTACCATTTCTTCAAAGAACTTACACCTATTTTTTTCAAACTGTTTTAAAAAATTGAAGATGAGGGAATACTTACAAGTACATTTTATGAGACCAACATTATTCTAAATCCAAAACCAAACATTCTCTCTCACACACAGTTTAGACCAAGAACTCTGGTAAACATAGATCCAAAAATTCTCAACAAAATGCTAGCAAACTACAACAGTACATTAAAATAACCATATACAATGACCAAGTGAGATTGATCTCAGAGATGCAAAGGTGATTCAACATATACAAATTAATTAATATAATGCTACATCAAATAAAGGAAGGGTAAAAATTGTCTCATCATATAAATATATGCAGAGAAAGTATTTGGTATGACTCAGTATCCATTCATGATTAAAAACTCTTAGTAAAATGGGAATAGAAGGAACGTACCCTGACTTAATAAAATCTATATAAAATAAACCACAGGTAATGTAATATATAATTCTGAAAAATTTTCCTTTAAGATCTGGAACAAGACAAGGATGTTCATTCTCACCATTTCTGTTTAATTTACTATTGGAGCTCCTAGCCAACAGAAGTTACACAAAAAGAAATAAAAGGAATTCTAGATTGGAAAAAAGTGAAAATATCATTGTTTTCAAAATATGTGATTATAGTCATATAAAGCCCTAAAGACTCTAGCCCCCAAAATTTTGAAAACAATTAATGAATGCAGTAAAGCAACAGGTTACAACACCATTACACAAAAATATAATGGAAGACAATATAAGGAAGAAAAATATAAGGAAGACAAAGAAACTAAGAAAACAATTCTGTTTATAATCATATCCAAAAAGAATCAAATAGCTAGGAATAAATTTTGCAAAGAAAGTGAAAGATCTATAGAACTAAACCAACAAGACAAGACATTTGAAAAATGTAGAACAACACACAAAGAGATGGAAAATATTCACATTCATCAGTGGGGAATTAATATCAATGACCATTTACAAAATTAATATACAGATTTAATGCAATCCCTATCAAAATTCCAATGATATCTTTTAAGGAAATGGAACAAAAAATAATAAAATTTTCATGAAACCACAAAAGATCCCAAATCTTTTTTTTTTGAGACTAGGTCTTGCTATTTTTGCCCGTGGAACCACAGGCTCAGGTTGCCCGGGGTACCACAGACTCAAGTAATCCCCAGCCTCAGCTTCCCAGGTAGCTGGGATTACAGGCACGCATCGCTGCGTCCAGCTATTTTTTGGGACTAGGTCTCGCTTGCTGGAGCGGGACTCGAACCACGATCCCTAACCCCAACCGCTTCATAGGCTGAAGCTTACAGGCACAAGCCACCATGCCTTGCTTTAGGTTGTAATTTTTGGTCAGATTTTATTTTATTTTATTTTATTTTATTTTATTTTATTTTATTTTATCTTATTTTTTAAAACTGATTATACACGTATCTATCCCGAGGTCCTCCCACCACCTTATCACCCATGAACCATTTTAATCTCTTGTGCCCTTCCCTCACCCAATTTTACCCTCCCCCCCTCTCTTGCTCTATGCTTCAGTTCTGTTGACAGTTTTACATTTTTTTTGTCTGTTTGTTTTCCCTATATCCCTCATATAAGTGAGAACATCCAATATTTCTCTTTCTCTTTCTGGTTTATTTCTGCTAACATGATTCCTTCTAACTTCATCCATGTTACTGCAAATGACGTAAGTTTGTATTTTTTTGCTTCTGAATAATACTCCATTGTGTACATATACCAAACTTTCTAACCCATTCTTTTGTTTTAGGGCATTTGGGTTGTTTCCAAGGCCAGACATTATTTGAGAATGTAATGTAGAGAAATATTAGAACCACGACTGGCAGGTGTTGAATAGATAGTTGAATGAATGAGTCATGCTCACTACCCACAGGACTAGATGGTATCATTCAGAGCCTGTGAGGTTTCTGTGGGACAGGGCCAGCTTACTTTTGAACCAATTCCCATCTGTAATCCAGGCCTAACTTTTGCTTCATAGGATGCAACATAATAGCACTGGCTATGAAGAGACAAGTCAACTTAGTGGCCTTCATAGTCTCTCCCCAGCTAGGAGGTGGGGAAAGATCCCATGGTGAGAATAAACAACTCAAAAAGCACAACAGCAAAAGTACCCACATTGAAACCAAAAGAATAAGCAAATAGTTCCTGCAACATGCCCTCAAAACCCAGGGCCAGAGAAAAGCAGCCTTTCTCTCAAAGAAGATCTTCTGGCTCTCATTTGAACTTTTCACACATTAAAAAAAAAAATCACTCTTTGCATGATTGGCACACACAAAATATTAGTATATTTAATACTTAAAACTTCGTGAATCTGGAGATGTATCATCGGTGAAACCATCACCACCATCAATGCCATAAACATACCTATCAAGCCAGAAGTTCCCACCCATCTTTTTAATGAAACACTTTGCCTAAGATATGACCACAAAACTAAGTGTACGGACCAGTACTGCTAGCCATGGGCCCTGTGTTCTAGGGCTAGGTGGCCAAGCTGCATCCATTTTACATAACTCAAAGTTTATACCATTTGACCCTCCCCTTTCATTGTCCCCGCACCCACCCTGCTACCCACCATTGTGCTTCTGGAACTATTGACTATTCAGATTCCATATATAAACTCTGTCATGTAGCATTTGTCCTTCTCTGTCTGACTTGCTTCACCCAGTCTATTATTCAGCTTAAAGAAAGAACATTTTGCCTTTTGTGACAGAATGGATGACCCTATACACACACTTTATAGCACCAAGTAGAAAGTCAGCTTCTCAGCGAACACCCCCTGTATTCCCAAGAACAGAGAGGCATGCGCTAGCTCTATGCTGCTAACCAGCATCTAGGGAAACTTGCCCTAAACCAAGGCTCTGCCTGGCAGGTGGATTCCAGGGTGAGGTGTTCAGGCACACAGCTGAGAGGAGCCACATCTCCATCCTGGATCCTGGTTTGTTCGTGGCCCTCCCCCAAATCCCTGCTGGACCCTGATCAGCTCAACTGTCTGACTGACCTTTGACCCTGACCCACCATCCTCCCCACTTGATCCTCCTGCCTTCTCTCCACTCTGATGGTATCTGGAACCTGATGCCCTCTCACCTTGATCTCTGCTGGTCCTTTTCTGGATTAGGTGTTGGCAGTTTCCACCTTCTTTTTTTGTTTGTTTGTTTGTTT
>PVHY01024974.1:0-18903 GCA_004024945.1 Uropsilus gracilis | reverse complement strand
TTCTCATAAAAGTAGAGAAAAGACTGAGTATTTACTAACAATAATGTGATAGAATTCAAGTACTCAATCAGAGAAGAGATAGCTGTAATGAAATTCTCTTTTCATACCTCTAAATTTTGCTCCTTAGCTGTCAGTCATCTTCAACTTTTCAGTTGACACTTCTAATCTTGCTGAATAGCATGTTTAAAGACCTTACATTTGCAGGTGCAGCCGCACCCAGTCCTGAATCACCAATGATGAAGGCAATTTATTAGTCATTCTGTTACAGGATAGGGTGAAAGTTACCCCAGGACCACCCCCACCCCCAAACCTGCCTGCTCTACATAGGAACTTCCATCAGTCCCACCTCAAGCCAAAACATACTCTAGTGCATGAGAACTTTAATACAATTATAAAGAGGGAAAAAAGGGAAAAAATATTGTTAAAATAATTTCCAATTAAACACCCCAAATTACTCATACCCTTGTAGATAAATGTCCAGGCAAACACAGTTGACCCCAAACAGGGTCATTGACACCAGAAAACTTGCCACTAGTTCAAAATACCTTCTGGTGGGGAACCATAGGAAAGGGACAAAAGGAGCCAGGCAAGAATGCATGGAAAAGAGTAAACTCAAAATGCAAGTCTGGATAAAAGGCACCATTGCCAGTCTCAGCATCTCTATGAGTCTCTTACTCACCTCTCTAGTTCTTCCTTGAATATTGAGGATTTATTTGTTATACTGATAAGAATCAATAGTCTTTAACTTAAATGAGTGATGTTTCATGATATGCTCAATGAATATTTGAAATTCTTATATTACTAAATCTTAGCTAAATCTTGCTTTATCTTTGATTTTTTCAATTCATAAATTACCACAAATGACTATGGGAATAACTGGAGTCAGATTAAAAAAATTGTGTTTCAGAGAAACATGTAATCAACTTTTTTCCTTTCAAAGATCCAGTACAGTCTTTCCTCATCTTTGAAAATTCAACTACTCTTAAGGAAAAAAATTGCAAAAAGAGATCCATATGGAACTATATATAGTCATATGATATCAAGTTTATCAATAATAAGTACTCAACATTATTCTCAAAGCAATTACCATTTCATGGACTAGTCATAATAATAATAATAATAATAATAAAGGAACTGTACTCAGTAAATATGTTGTTAAGATTAACAGCAGCTTACTTTGTGGTCTTGATTCTGACAAGTAAAAGGAATAATTAGTTTCTGAATCAAATGCAATATTTTTATTTTGTAGTATTTTGTCTTCCTAAAGAAATGATTGATATAAATCTACTGCATTGAAAGTGGTGTTATAAATATATACCTACCTCACTATTTATAGTAAGATATACTTTTTATATAGAAATTAGTTTTAAAAAGCAAAGTATATGTATATACTTTGCCATATATCACACTTTACAAAGCTACAGTTATAGTAGAGAAAATTTCCTGCTTTAGAGAAATATTTCTTAAAATTAAAGACATATAATAGGAAGCAGGCTATGTGGGGAGATCTGATAAAGCATTTTGCCATTTAAAATAATTTACTCAAAAACGCTAATTTCAATTTTATACTTAAAAATTGATTAGGAAGATCAGTGATTTACATAAAAACTGGCTCATTATCATACCAGCTGCTGAAAAATTTGTGAAACAAGTTTCATGTTGGCAAGCAGAACTGCAGGCTGTCTTAGACGTAAAAATATCTGCAGGCATGAAAGATGTTCAATGCAAATAGCAAAGCACAGACCCAGGTTTCTGGGGATTTCTCTATGGATCATTTCATACCTTGAAAAATGGGACATTATAAGGAAAGGTTACTTGCAACTCAGTTGACCTATTGCCAGGTAAATTTATTATTATAGATTGGGGCACGAGGTCATATAAATTTAATGAGTTGGCTTCTTATCAGATACAGGTGTACATTAGAAACCTTTATAATATGATTTTCAGATTTTGTTTTGCAGTCTTAATGTCTTTTATTTCTTAGGGAGTTAAAAATCTCTCCACTTGAATTATAGTGAAATAGTCAAAGATGAAATTTTCATGCAGAATTCACATTAGGTATGCAAATAATGAGTTCTGCTGAACTAATTTTGTAATTTGAATAATGTTATCCTACATGTTGTGGAAGCTACAAGAGGTGATTATTTAGAAGAAAAATTGCAATTTTAGCCAATAAACTCCTATTTTCAACGAGCAGATGCTTCAAAAGTATTTTTAAACTGAAAATACTTGTTACATGACATTCTACAAAAATTTATCACTGATCATTTTGTCCTCTGCCCAAAATATTTCCAATCATTTATATTTGCAGATGTTATATGTGCAGATGTTATATGGTTTTAATTAGAAAACTGATTAAATCATACTTAAATTTAAATATTTATTTAAAGATATATGTAAGTTGAATTTAAAAATGTAAATTGTAGTTATACCAAAAATAGAAGCAGAAGTCTTTGCTTCTCTCTTCATTAGGCATATATATCACAAGTGCTCCCTGAATAACTTCTATCTCTACCAATTTCATGGATTATTTACCTCCACTACTATTATCAACTTTATACCAAAATAAAGAAAAAGTAAAATTATGCCTAAATGACTCAATGAATTTTACTTTATAAATTCTAATTAAGATTTGTGTTGAAAATATTTTGCTTTCAAACATTTCCGGATCAAAACTAAAGTTTTGTCTTCTAGCAAGTAAAATCTGGGTACATACTTTCAATTTTTTCATAGTTGACAGCTATACTATTTGGTTTGTCTTACTGCATAGCTAAAATTATGTCAGATATTAGGCACCACTGTTCACTCTGTACTAAAGATAAACATACACTTTAAAAACTATTGAAGTCAAAGATACTTGCTCTGTTTTTCATGTGTTTATAAAAAGAACTATATTTAAGAATATTATGTTCATTTTTCCCAAAAGTAATACACATATCTTTCCTAGGGAGAATTTGAATTTAAACTAATCTTTCACCTCTCCTCTATTTTTCACATTTTCTCTTTCATTGTACTGTTGCTCTAGAGAGGATTTACCTTGTTCATGTGCTGTATAGAAAAAATAAGTGTATAGATTTTCCCTAAGAAGAAAACAGACTCTCCAGACACATTGGGTTTTTCCCACCCAACCTCCCTCTTCCCCCCTTTCTTTGGTGCTATGAGTAATATACATACAAATATTTATGAACTTATTCACTACAAAATTTTTCAAGTATCTAACATATGTGGGTTAAGTTCCCTTTGTATGAAACCCTAAATTTATTGTTAATATGATCCCATTAAAACTATGCTTAATTATGTCCCTATCTTGAGTAATTACTTTGTACTGGAGATTATACATAATTATATGGTCAACAAACTAACTGCTTACTCTCTTCACCTCTTGGAATCTCATCTCAGTTGTCATTGTACACTAGTTTAATTTATTGAGTCTTCTCTTTACACCTGCCAGGATTCCCACAACAGCTACAGGCTTAAGGATATAAACTGAATTATGTGAAATTCCCCCCTTTGTTACCTAAATCTTTACATCTTTCTCTTTTCACATAAAAAAGCATGTCAAAATTCTAGTAATATTATTTGATAGATCATCTCGTTTATTTTCATAAAAATATTTTAAAACTTTAAAGAAAAATTCATTTATTTGCTTACCTATGAATTCAAGGTGGTGACAAAGAATAGATGTGAATTAGCTGATTTTGACTATGAGTGAGAAACCAGTACTTGGTCAAATCCTGAGTATGTTTTTCAGAAAAACATCTGACTAGAACTTTGATTCACTCATTCATTCATTCATTCATTCATAACTAATGAATTCTATGACCATCTGGCAATATGTTGACATATTCTTTAAAATAGAAATAATGAACTAATAGGAAAAGAAGAAATAAAAACAAAATTAGAGTGTAACATGCTAATTTCCCTAGGAGACAATTTAAGCATATATTTCATAGACAAAATATACTGAAATATTCTCCCTTCTGAAGCTAGAATCAACATTAACCAAAATTTACCTCAATCTGTCCCTGTGTTTGGAATGTCTTATGATTTTGATTGTATAACATTCTTGTCTTAAAATTACATAAGGACCATGCTCTTTCATGCTTCTGAATCTTTATTTACACTGTTTCCATGACGAGAATACTTTTTCAGTAGTAAATTTCACTTACTCTTTTAGACCTTTTTCTAGCTACTTTCTGTCAAGCCTGCCCTGAGTCTAGAGAATCCTTCACTCCTACTTGTGGCCCTGGAATTGCATTTACAAGTTTTTCTTTTGTATTTACCACATATTTTAAATGTTTGCTTATTGTTTTCTTTTCTTCCTGGCTAGGGTGCCTTCAGAATAAAGTATAAACTTCATTTATGTTCCTATAATCTCTTGCTATGGGTAGATAGAGACAATTTGATCACTTTACAGTTTATTTTTATAAATAAATGTGGTTTGAGTTAATAAAAATGTTTTTAAAGTATCTACACTTGCCTGTCACTATGAACTAGTTTGCCAGATTTTCCTAGCTTAAACTAATTCATGATTTTATGGTAATATCATGGAAAAAGTATTTTAATACTTTTTACTCTAAAACACATACTCTACCTGAGATAATGTGACCTCAGTACGCTTTATTTTTCAATCTTATAATCTTGAAATAAATATGGACAAATATCTCTCCTTTATTACACTTCATCTTGAACTACTTTAAAAAAAAACAAAACTGTGACTAACTTTCTTTGGTAATTTCAAATGAGGATACTATGTGTCTTTGTTATCAGGTAAAGTAACTCTTACATAAAGCACAGACATTTTTCAAACACTAGAGTATTCAATCTACAAAGAAAAACTCTTACTTTAAAAGTAATAAATTAATCTTTTAAATCATAAGAAAATGAGAGTAATAGATGGATTCTCAGATTTGTATCATTTCAGGTGGAAAGAATTTAGTAAAGTTACAAAAAAGTTAGTACTGGAACTCTCTGTGTGTTGACATTTTGGGATACCACATTTCTTTATTTTATTGGTCCAGGTTTACATGTCTTTACCTCTTGAGAAATGATTTTATATTGATATTAAAAATATTTGAACTATTTCTTAATTTTAGGCTAACTTATTTGCCACTGAGAAGTGTTTTTTGAACTCATCAGTTCAGAGCATAGTTGAATTGGAACGTTTATTTCTAGATTGTCATTGAAGTGATTTGTCTCAGGTGAGCCATTTTAGTGATATGGACACAGGCCTAGGGAGAATACATTTTATTTTAATATCATGTAAATTCCCATATTTAAAAAAAATTTCAGAAAATTCTAATTTCCTGAATCTTAGGTTAATATTAATACAAAGCAATGTAAATATAAAGTAGTGAAATATAAAATTTGTAACTGGATAACAGTATCAGCCAGCACTAAAACATACAGACAAAAGAATAAGCTCCAGAATAAACCTTTGAGTTGATTTACTCTATTTTGGCTTAGTTTGAAAACTTTGTAATAAAATTGGTAGCAAGTATGACTCCCAACACACTTTTAACTCAGAAGACAAAGGTGGACCTATGATAAAAGAGCAGCAAACACCAGTACATGTATTTACCCTTAAAAGTTGAAAGACAGGACATTGCTAAATAAAAGATTGATAATTACAACTTTATTGAAAAAAAAAGTATTCATGTTGGCACTTGGCATTGAAAGTAGTGTTTTAGGATTATGGATATAGGACTGGATATAAAAACAGAGGACTAGGTTAAGAAACAACTTTCACTGATCAACATGATAATATTAAGAGGATATGAACTCTGCGATTTTTGTTTCCTATCCTGTGTTAGTATCATGAACTCTAAAATCTATACTTATATCTATAATCTTTATCATCTTTAAAAACCCTCCATTTCAAAAGGAATCTCTGCATAAACTCTATTTCTAACTTTGTGCTCTAAACTCAGTAATTTTGTGGCCCCATCTCCAATACTGGTAATTCTTAAAACTGGATAAAGAGTGACTTTATACAGAAATGATTGTTGGTAGTTTTTAAACAGAAGGGTAACAACAAGAAGATATGATTTATCTAAGCAAATACAATAGTAATGATTGATATTAAATGCAAAATTATTAAGTCAGCATTGGAAGATGTAGAAATCTTCTCATAAAACCAGCAGAGTTTTTTCCCTGCTCATTTTTGCAAGTACATAGAAATTTGCATAACATTCTGTTTACCTGTTGTCTTTATACCTAAAATTGTATGACATATGGTGGTAAGATTATGTGATTGATTATCAGTCAGAGTCATGAAATAGAGGTAAAATATTGTAACACAATTTATTATCAAGTAAATATCCTTTAAAAGGTTGAATTTATTACCAACACTGTCCAGTGTTTTTGGTAACAATTATTTATAGCTAAGATCTCCAGGCATATGTTAAATGATCCACTGTTGGCATTTTAACTCAAGGTTGTTCATTTTCATTAGTCAAATGTATTATGCCAATATACAGACGCTGAAGGTATCCTGAGTAATTTTTATTTTGAAAATTAGGACACTAACAATTTCACTTAAACTTTGGTTGGTAAGGAAATTAAATCTTCTAAAATAATTTATCTAATCAAATATTGCAAACTAATCAAATGTACTCTGAAAATTAAATAAGGTGACACACTCTATGGTGATTTTACATGTCTATATCACTTACATAACATTATAATTGAGATGAATGACCAAGTGGGAAGTGAAAAATACCACTTAGTAAGTATATTATAGGCTTAATATGGTGTAATACTTAGTTTGACAGATTGTGCTGACACTTAATTTTTCATTTCATAGGTAAAATTCTTTTCAAATTTAATTAAATTATAACCCAACCCAAGAAATCAGGTACACAATTCTTTTAAAATATAAACCTGCCCTCCAGACAAATTTGTACAAGTTCAAAAAATCCAATCAAATGCTAAAAAGGATTAAGAAAGTCATAGTTGGGTAAAATGAGTTTAATATCCATATCCTATTATAAAGCACTTACATTAAACAAAATTAAAATTTCTAAATGGATTGAAATGTTCCCATATTCTCATAGTATGGTATACTTTATTCTCAGACTTGCCTTTGTTTTCAGCTTTAGTGTATGCTTGATCTTACAAAGAAATCGTTTATAATAATGAATATGAATTTCTTTATTAATCTATTAAAGTCATTTACTCATTGCCTTCTATATGCCTCTCATTAAGTCATTTTTAAGGAATATTATGTTCTGAGTGTCTGATCTTTTTTCTCTAACCAATATCCTTTCCATTTAGAAAATGATCTTTTCTTACAGCACATGATGGTGGAGTTAACCATTAGGGTTCCCTATCTCCCCCACCACAAGAGTGAGCTCATGATTTGGGTTAACAACTGAAAATGCTTCATTTCTCTACAAAATGATTAACTCACTCATGATTGGGTTCATGTTACAACCCAGGACACCACTGTTCATTATAATATTTACTGTAGATGCTGGGGAAAAAAGTCCCCCTCATTTGCCCTCTCCCTTTTCCGCTTCCTGTTGGAGAAATGTCAGCTTCATGGATGTTGGCTCTTTGGTTAGCTGAGAGGAGCTGCCTGGGAAAGAAGATTGCACATGTAACCTTAAACAAGATGTACACAGAAGAATCATATTACTACATGATAATCAAAGGAATCACAGGATTGAGCCTTACTCTTGAATAATGAGTAGAACACTACAATTTCTGTTATACCTATAGTTATAGATGAATGAAAATGCTATTTCAGCCTTAAGACTATCATAGATAAAAGCAGGGAAGTGATTATTTACTTTTTTCCCCTTCCCACTTATCTTTTATTTCCTTTAGTCTTCCTTTTTCCCTTTTTTATTACTGTCCTTTCTCTAGCCCCTACTTTCTATCTCTTCTTTTAGATCTGAAGCACTTTAGGAGTCCAGGCTATAAACCACAGTGTATCTTGAGAATGAAAAGTAAAAATCAGAGTCCCTTTTTCTTAGAACTTTGGTGAAAATGTAATACTTTCATATTTGTTTGACCGAACTGAGAGTGATCCATGAGACATTTTTTCTGCCCCTCCTAGAATTCAGATAATAATGCAATCTCAAAAAATAAATGTGTCTAAAAGAATAGTTTTTCAAAAGAATATGTTTTATCGGAAGCAGTTTTAAGTCTTTGAGGTAAATCAAGAGACAAAATATTTATATTATCCTAATTCTGTTGAAAATACAAACATTTAGATAAGATAAATTAGGTGTCTTTGACAAGATATGTAAATTTCTTTCAGACTAATATAGTTTATTTCATAAAATATTAATGTTCTGACTCTGCAGTTGTGCTATATGATATGCATCTTGAAAATATTAGTTTCAGGACTTTATTAAAAATCGCTCTGCTTCTGATTCTTCTTATGGCTTAAATGATTATCAGATGTAAGTTGTGAGTAAAAAACTAAATAGAAATATATTTTGTTTCTAAAAAGTGTAGATGACGGACAGAGAGACTAAATAAAGAATTAAGAAATAGACTCATGTACGCATGTATAGAGTGGAAATGGAAATGATTTCACATTTTAGAAAGGGACAATCTCACCTTAATAATATAAAAAATTTAATTCCAAAGATGCTGAGAAATTAATGTATTCTTTAAGATAACACTCCTTCCAAAATAATAAGTTTCTGTAGTTTTATTTTTGTGTTGTGAACTACAAAATTGTTTGCATTTTGTAGACAGAAAACACTGCTGATATATAATCAAATCATTAATTTTATAATTCTTAAGTATAAATGGAAACTGTCATTAAGATTTGAGATACTCAAAATTATTTCTGTTCAATATACTTTTGTTTTCTCAATTTGATATTGGACTTTGTTCAACACTATTTTTTCTATGATAAACGCTACTCTGAAAATATGCATTTTATAATTTTTGCTTCTGTTTGAGGCACAAATGAAAAAACGGCTTCCACATAAATTAATCCAGCTATTTAAATTATCTAAATAATATTAGGACAGTAAAATAAAAACTCTGCAATTATTATTTCATTCAATGCTGCACATGGGTAATATCCTTAAAATTTTAATTATACAATATAGCATTGTTACCTTTGCAAAGCAGTGTTTTACAAAACATCTCTAGAATTTATTGGTCTATAACTGAATGTTTATGCCCTTTAATCTGTAGCTCCCAGTTTCACCCCTTGCCACAACCTACATCTGGCCCTAGCAACCTCCATTCTACTCTGTGTTTCCTGAGAGTGACTATTCTAGAAACTGTTTATAAATGGAATCATGCAGAATTTGTCCTCTGTTACTGGTTTACATCTGTTAGCAAAGTTTCCACTATGCTTATTCCGCTAGGTTTATCCCTTTAGTTTTTTCAAAAATGTAAAAACACGTCATTTTTAAGAACAGCACATCTTTCCTGCTCTCTAAAATTCTTCACATAATAGTAACTGGCCATGCAAAATTTATTCAGTGAATATTTTTTAATAAATTAATTGTGATAGAATATATATATCAAAATCAGCTGCTTCTAATACTTTTATGAGCAAGCGTTCACTATGTACTTAACTATGTCCTGCCTGATAAAATAAGCCTGCATGTCCATCCCATCTGCTATTATCTTCCATATCTCTGTGAGATTGATATTCCTCGTATGTCCATCTCACAGACATTGAACGTGCATCATCTCCAGTCTAACCATGTACCCAAGGTTATACAGCTTATATTGAAACATCAATAATAATTTAGCCTGTCAGTCTTTAGAATAAACATTCTAGCCCAACATTTAACCACTGTGATACTTTATATTGCCTTGATGTTCTGCATGACATAACATAAATTGTTATTGCTTTCACAGTCAACGGAACACCCTTTTGTGAACCAAGAGCCTTTCCTTTAGGAAATACCTATATTAAAACAAATTGATATTTACAATTCAAATTGATTACCTTTAAAGGCTCTGATTCAAATTTTACATTTGTTTCATTTCAACTATCTTTTTTAGCAAGTTACTTTTGCTCATTTAGCACAGTTTTTTTCATCAGTCACAGAGCTAACTTGCAGGAGTGCTATAGTTTAATAAGACAAGCAAAAATGTTCTGAAGTATTATCACAAGTACTTGAAATATGGCAGTCTGTCAATAAATGTAAGTAGTAATAATACTTTAAGATTTTACAAAACTTTTTAAGTTTTGATTTTACAGTACAAGATAAGGATTCTCCAACTTGATATGATAGCCACTCCTGTAAGGAGTTTAATATATTCTTCTGTTTGCAGTGTTTGTGATAACTGGTCTCCTTTATTTAGTTAAGGTTTATGGCTCTGTATCCTGATCAATCTGTTTTTAAATTTCATAGCTATATTTCTTAAAGGATACCATACGCACATTAATTACTGTTTTATTATTTAAATCATAATGATACTATTTTTATAAAGAAAATGGATAAAAGATCTTTAAATAAGTTTGTTTTCACATATGGGACATTTATATTTGTGCATAATATTGAATATACTGGATGATCTTTACAATGACTGTCTAAAAGACAGATACATCAATTGTGCAGTTCTAGTTTTATTTCTACTGGTAATCTTATTTAACATCAGATTTCTTCATATCATTAAGTTAAGAAAAAGGATATTACAAGGGTTATTTTCATTTTATGCTGAGAAGGATATCAACAGAAAAAAAGCTGTGTTGTATATGAGAAAACACATTTTAACTAGTAAATACCACAGAAATTATTCCCAAATTATACAGTAATATTCAGTTATGAATATACACTTTGAAGATTAGCTTGTTGGTACAGGAAACAACATGTTCAAGAGATCTCCTTTTCAGAACAATAAAATACCTAGAGCATTATGAGGTTTAATTGAATAAAATTTCACCATATACACACTTTTATAGGCTTATAACTCTTGACATGTTAAAACTTCATCAAGAATTCAACATCAAATAAAAATTAATTTCTAGTACCAATGTTGCATGAAAACCTAATCCAAAATGGATGATGTTACTAACACCTACATTCTTTGTCCAAATCAGAGTTACCCCTAAGCTAATTCTAAAATATATTTCTGTTTTCTATATTCACCTTGAAGAAAGATCATATCTAACTGGTACCACTTTCTTGGGAGATAATTTTTCAAAAGACAAGACTTTAGCTCTGTTTTCCTAGAAGGAAAATGACCTAAGGAAGTAAAATTAGCACATCTGTGGCTACAAATTATTCTTAGCTCTTGATAAGTTATCATCATATGTGTAAGAATATATTTATTAGTAATACTTAAAATATTTTTCATTCATATAAGTTTAGTATATTCCAAATCTCTTTCAGAATATCAGGGGTTTTGGTTTAATGATTTAGTCAATCATTAAACATCTCCTGTGTTCCTAGTCTGTGAATTTTCTTGGTAATGAAACAAAAGGTAGTGCAAACAAAGCAGAACCTAGTGTGCTTTTCTGTTGTAAATGATTACTTCATAGGTTGTTTTATTAAGACAAAATTCTTTTACTCAATTCTATGGTTACTTCTAAAAGAATATAGTATCTATTTTACAATCCACAGTTATGCATGAAACTAAATACCGTCAGTATGGTTTTAGTAATTGCTTGCTCTCTTGCCTGGACTATCCATGCAACAGGTGATTTTAAATATATCCCATTGTTTGCACCAAAGTGTTTTTTCCCTTTCTAGTATGTTTTGATTGTGGATTTAAATGTGTATTCAGATGACATGTTGTAAGAATAGTTACTGTGACTTTGCTTGTCAGACTTGTCAAATGATTTGAAGCAGGCTTGAGGTCAGTGGCATAGAATTCCAGCTGAATAGTGGACAGATGAAGGAATTTTCCAAGGTGAACAGAAAAGTATTAATATACTCATCACAGATCAAAACATGGAAAAAATAGTTGTGGGTTGTGAGAAAAATCCTTCATTTTTTTATATTTATCTTTTTTCCACTTTAGAATATATTTTAAGATTCCATCCTTTTTGTAAGTATGTGCACGATATGTTCATTGTGCATGTATACATATCTGTTTTTTAGGAAGAAATTTATTAAGCTAACGTAAGTCACTTAGCCTAGTGGGGTCTTTCTTTTCTCACATACAAAATAAGGTGTCAAGATGACAATATGTGATCTGGCAGCTATAGAGTGTCCATGAATCAACACTGAGCTTGTGAAAATGCAGATTGCAAGGACTACTTTGAAATTTCTCTTAGTAGAACCACCAAGTAAGCCTCTGATTTTGCTTTTTTAACAGCCCCCTGGAGATTTTGAAGCCAAAAGTTGTAAATCACAATGTCAAATCTTTAAAATAAGTAAATTTTCTTCTCTCTCCAAAGTCTTTCCAACTCATAAATTCCCAGTTCACTGATCCTTGAAAATTCTTGAAAAAAGAGAAAATTGATTTTTTGGTATACAAAAGTGAACTATGATTAATTTTAATATTATTAAAGTTTTCAGTTCCTCCAGTTGCTTTTTTAACACCCATATAGACACCATTCTACCAAAAAAAAAAAAAAAAGCAGATCATAAGAGAATTAATATTTTCCCTATGGTTATATGAAGCTTGTACCATATTTTATTGTTATAAGACTGCAGAGAGAGGTTATTATGCCATGGAGCAAGCAGTCTTTTGTGAGAGCATGGTAAACTCTTAAACTTCAAGATAATAATGGAAATAAATTAATATGCAGCTTGTTTTTTGCTGTTGTTGCTTGAATTTTATTTTGTGATTTCTCAAGAGGAATTCACATTACAAAGTTTGATAGCTGAAGTGTACTCTAAGGTTATTAGATACATTTTTTGGGTCCTCACAAGGTGTTATTAGCCCTATTATACTAACAACCCTGCTGTATTTATTTTCATATTCTTTCTGGCTCATAGAAAACATACAAAAATTTTACTAGTGAGCAAATAAATAAATTGAAAGAATAGATGAGTCTTGACACTGAAGTACTTCCAGAAAGGATAAATGAAGTAAATGATATCATTTATATGGTGTCAGATTTAGAGTCCATTCAGACTCCTAATTCTAAGAAACACTGTAAATGCTTGTGCTAGGTTTCTTCAGACAAAAAGCCCTTAAATCTGAAAAAGGTGGTGAGAACTGATTTTTTTCTTTATTAAACTCAGGCAACTTACCCTGAAGTCCTCAGGATAGTGACATTTTATATAAGTCATCTTATCTATCACAGAATGCATCATTGGAAACCCAGATCGTTTTAGATTAATTTAACTGTCTGAGTCTGCTTCATGTGGCAAGAGTGTAACTTCAGTATAGAAGTAATGGCCATAGGAGCTTTTATTTATGGGGTTTGTATCAAAAATACATGCTATTTCTATCACACTAGCTCAAATTTTTCTAATACCAATCGGTACAAAGCAGCCACACAATTATCATCATTTTAATTCAAAGACTCAAAAGCAGCGGGCTAAAGCTATTCTGACTCTTGTCACTCTATGGATTATTTTCTTGGCCTTGTTTCTTGGCCTTGAGTAACACTGGAGTGAATGTTTAGTTAATCAATTTAGTCATTTTCCCTGAAGGCATGGTAATATAGTTTATTTTTTCATGTTCAGGGAATGAGATTTTTTTGTTGTGATATAATTTAGGTAACTGATATGGGTGGTAAAAAGTCAAGAGCCAATTTAAAAATTTAATTGATGAGATGGGGCATGTTCAGAGTGAAATGGCCATAGACTGTGGCCTAAGCAGTGGTAGATTGATTGA
The DNA here is from genome assembly GCA_004024945.1 of Uropsilus gracilis. NCBI lineage: Eukaryota > Metazoa > Chordata > Mammalia > Eulipotyphla > Talpidae > Uropsilus > Uropsilus gracilis. The sequence goes on along the minus strand of PVHY01024974.1, from coordinate 5,181 downwards.
TTGATTGATTGATTGATTGATTGATTGATTTGGGTGATTGAAAAAAAAACCTGAAATACAATGTATTCAAGAAGAGATGAGAGTTAGGTGATTCTTCTTGTTTTGTTTTTATATTATTGTATAACTAAAGGCCCCAAAATGTAGTGGGCCTCCCTTTTTTTCATATTCTGTGGCTGGGTTAATATGCTCATTTTCTTTAAGGCTGTTACTTGGAGTTTCCAAGCTGTTACAGCCAATGTTGGCAGTAACTGATTATCTGGCTACTTCTTACTCCTCCACGGGGCCTTTTTCTATCCAGCTATTCTGCTTAGATTTCTTTCATGTTGGGATCAGTGTTTAACAAAAGTAAGGAAGGGTTCAAGACCAGCATCTATATTTGGAGGTTTAAAGCACTACCCATCCCTTCCCTCATGATGTTTTGTTGGCCAAAGTGCTGACCAACTGGGCCTAGATACCCACAGGACGGGGCATAGCCTCTCCATCTTGATGGGAAGAGGAATATGAAGGGCAAGAGATAAGTGAATTGTTTTGTGCTATCTTCAGAAACTAGTTATCACCTGTCTTGTTCATCTGGTTAAATATTGATACTCCCCAATGATTGATTATTATGATCAGGAGTATAATTGTTGACTACTTCCTTGAAAGTAGTTCTGCAATTTTCAACAGGCTATTGTGACTGACCCTGTACTGCTTATGTGGTGAAACTGCTTTACTTCATATTATCTACATACTTTTGCAAAAAAAAAAAAAAAAAAAAGAAAAACAGCACTCACTGGCCATGTGGAGAATACAAAGAAGAAAATATAGGGATACTATTATCACACTTATAACAAGCCCTAACCCTTGGACAAAGGCATTCTTTCTGAACTAACATGCCTGATAGAGTGGTAATGTAAAAGGAATGTTTATTCAGGTCATGAACTCTATCTTCCTACAGAGTTACAGGAGAAGGGTAAAGTTTAAGGTATCATTCTAGGGAGAAAGAAAGCCAACTAGAACAAGCCAAATATTTGATGAGTTTAAAAAATTTAAGATTTCCCTCATTCCCCAACAGTTCTTAAGCAAATCAAACCTATTTTAAATGATTTTTGTTTTATCAAGTCTATGCCACCAGTAATTGAATTATATTATATATATATATATATATATATATATATGGCCTCTATTAACCAAATAAATATTTACCCCTCTGTCCATTGATCTTGTATCATCTAACCTCATATTCCTGAGACCAAATTGGAGATATTGCATATATTTTGTATTTTCTCACTTCCTATTTCATATTTAAGTAGTTAAACTTAAGAGATCATAATAGTTCTCTAGTAAGATTTACTTGACAGAATTATCTGATTTAAAATGCATTTCATAACAAATTGTGTTTTGTGTCTAACACCTAATCATTTGTAGTGACTTTTACATCTATTTTCTAAACATATAGATGTTTATAGAGAGGGCCAAAGTTCTCAGGGCACATGCTGTTAACTGCTTTACTTTTTTTTTTTTAATACTAACCACCGAGAATATATAGTCCAAAACTACTTAAGAAATATGGTGTCAGCTGCATATGACTGAATGTAATCCTCTCTTTGAATCATAGAAGAAAACTGCAAGCTTGCATTTTGTAGTAGAAAGGTAACAAAAAAATCTCATAATCTGCTCTGAAAAGTTAGTGCCATTATAGAACTTTAGCACATGACTAGGATAAAGGACTGAATCATGCCTCAGTAATCCCTGGATTTTAGAGTTCTTTCTTATAACCAGTACTTTGAAATAGTGGGTGTCATGAAATGTAAGCAAAAATATAACTTTTACTCCTGTAGGGGAAGTTTTTTTTTTCTTTCTTGCCACTAAATGTAAACATGGACAGTCCCATGATTTTATACCTTATTCTTAATTAAAAGTTCCTTAGACAATAAATCACACAAATTGTATTTCTCTGATAATTAAAAGTTGAAAAGGGACAACTATGTGTCTTATCCCCTGAGCCTTTCTGATTCTCAGAGCTCAAAATCTTTTTTTTTTTTTTTAGACTAGGTCTCACTATTTTTTCCCTTTTTCTTTATTTATACATAAAATTCACAACTTTGTAATCTCAAGGGTTTGCCCCCCCTCCCCTCCCTTCCCCCCCTTTCCCTCCTGTTCATAGTTGTGTGCTTCATTTTGGTGCTTCGCTTGTTTTGACTTTCCTCAAGGCTTTTATTTATTTTATTTTGTTTTCACTATATCCCATACATTAGTGAAACCATTCGGTTTCTGCCTTTTTCTTTATGGCTTGTTTCAGCTAGTATGATTTCTTCCAAATGCATCCATGTTGTTATGAAGTTGTCAAATTTGTCATTTTTAATTGATGAGTAATATTCCATCGTGTATATATACCACATTTTTTTCATCCAGTCCTCTGTTTTGGGGCACTTAGGTTGTTTCCATGACCTTACAATTATAAATTGTGCTGCAGTAAACATACGGGTACAGGTGTCCTTTTGTACCCACATTGAGGTCTCTTTTGGGTAGATTCCCAGAAGAGCAATTGCTGGGTCAAATGGTAGTTCCATTTTCATTAGCTTGAGGGTCCTCCACACCCCTTTCCATAGTGGTTGAACTAGCTATTTTTATCCGTGAAACCACAGGCTCTCGTTGCCCGGGGTACCACAGACTCAAGCAATCCCCAGCCTCAGCTTCCCAGGTAGCTGAGATTACAGGCATGCACCACCACACCCAAATATTTTTTTGGAACTAGGTCTCGCTACGGGCCCCAGGTGGGACTCGAACCACGATCCCTAGCCCCGGCAGCTTCACAGGCTGAAGCTTACAGGCATGAGCCACCGTGCCCGGCCTTCAGAGCACAAAATCTCTGTTACAGTGGCATCCTACAGATGGATTCAAACATGAAGAGGAAAAAGAATGATCAGTGTCATGGGATTTTTGATTTGGACTTCTTTTAACCAATAAACAAACAAACAAATACATAAAAAATAAACAAACAAACAAATACATAAATAAAACCCTGTTTCTTGACATATAAATGAACCTGGAAACAGTGTTATTTTATAAAATCCCACATGTGTCTTCACATCTAGCACAGAGACTGACATCAAATGTGAGTAAGAATGTAGCCAAATTGAGCTCTTACACATGATTAGTAGGAGCAGAAAGTGGTGCAACTAGTTTGGAAAAAAAGATCTGAGAACACTTATGAAATTAAACACAGTCTGTGACCCAAAATTTACTTAAAAGAAATGGTCATACACACATGCACATATATGCACACACACAAAATGAAAGATGTCTCAGGCTTATCCATAGTAGCTCAAAACTAGAAACCAGCTAGATAGCCACCAAAAGATTAGGTAAAAAACAAAACACGAAAAACACTGACAACTGTGGCTCCACAGAAAGTACAAATGCAACAAAATGGAGGTATGTGAAAAACGCTGTGCTGAGTGAAGGGACTCTGACACAAAGGACTACATACTGAATGATCTAAACTAAGCCCTAGAACAGGAAAAACTAATATATGAAAAAAATAGTGGGTCTTTCTAGAGGAAAGAGTAAGTCTTAAGATTGAAACAACAGGAAGAAATCGTTTTTTTTCCTTCTACAGTAATCTATCTTGATAGGAAATGTGGTTATGTACAAGTGTGTGCTGCGAATGGCATTTGAATTTATTGACTATACACTTATGGTTTTGCCTTTCATTTTTTGATAAAACTTTGTCTCAAAAAATGTTTCTACTTAAAACTATGCATGTTTGAATACTATGTGTGCTTTGGGGAATATGTTGAGGTCTACAAGTTATTTGCAAAAGCATCAAAAAATAAGATGGATTAAAAATGGATAAGGAGATGAATAGATACATAAGAACAAGCAAGTAAAGTAAGATAATAATAAAATGTATATGTTGAATGTATGCCTTAATTTTCCTGTAACTTGAAATTTCATAGAAAGGTTAAAGCTAAAAAAATTCATTTTGAGTGGGAACATGATCTTTTATTACCATAGCTTGTATATGATAAAACTTCAAATGACCAGAAGAGCCATACAAGAATAACCAGAATGCTTGTTACCTCTTTTTGCTGCAATAATAAATATCAATACATATTAATTCATTCAGCGACTGTTTACTGAGTAACTCACTATCCATCTCCATTAAGGACAAGCACAATGGTCTGTTCCTACCCACATATACTTAATAGAGGAAAAGGAAGACCGTGGTTTTATAGCTATTCTATGAAATAATATACCACTTATGTTATAAATCATTTTAAACCTCTTAATTTTTTTTCAACATATCCAAAATTACTTGGATATTTTATATTTGACTTGAGATATTTTTAATAAGAAATGTTGAACTGTTATGAAAACAAATTCTAGAAAAAAGTTTTATGGTGCTGCGTATGTTGAAAAGGTAGCTAGCAGATTATCTCCAATTAATATTTTCATAGTTTTCATAAAAGGAGTGTCATGAGATAGTAGTGTCTGAACTAAATTAATTCAAAATGAAACCAGTCAAACAGATAAACATAAAGAAGCATAATGAAGAAAAGCTTCTTAAAACTAAAAAAAAAATGAAAGAAAATTTTGGAACACATGCCAACAACATCACAAGATTTGTACATAATTCCTACACAATATAAATTATATCTGGCATGTCTCCTCACTAAAACTGCAGTGCCAGGCAAAACTAGTTTTACACAATTTAATTTTTAATTTCATCCAGTGAGTATATATGCATCTGTCAAAAAATGTTAGTCTTCTAGTTATTGACTTTAAATACAAGTCTTATTATTTCTATTATTGAAAGTGCTAAAATTAATCCTTAGAGCTGTAAATACTTGAACGTGTGTTCAATACTTAGACTTTTATTCTATTTCTCTGTTCTTCTGTGATTTATGTATCTACCCCTATCATTAAGCTCCTTTCCCCCCTTATACATTACTGAATATATTATTTTAAACATTTCTTTTTTTTTACAGAACAATCATATAAATTTTATTTTGTAGCATATCAAAATGAAGATAATATTAAGTGTAAAATCCATAGTTTATCTTGAACAATTGTAAAATGGTAATTATTAAAGGTACTCTGGAATTGCAATTGAATTTTTTTATTTTTATTTTTGCATATTTTACAATATATGATTGTATAACTGCTAATCCCCATGGGAATACCCCCCCCCCCCAC
>PVHY01024973.1:0-18954 GCA_004024945.1 Uropsilus gracilis | reverse complement strand
TCAGCTGCTGGTGTGGTGGTCGAGGGACCTCTGGTTCCCTGTCGCGTGGCCGGTGAGAACCAGCCGACGTGCAGCGAAGCCCGCAAGCTGGGCTTCGGTGTGGAGGCTGCTGTCCGTCCGTCAGGGCAGTTCGCCAGGCTCCCCCAGTTCAAACACACTCGGTACTGTTTTAGCCTGGCCTGGAAGGCTTCTTTCGGTTCCATTCATACATCTTATCTGTGTCTGTGTTTATCATGTAACTGATCTACAATTGTTCCTTCAAACAATACAAATGCAAAGTAACCAGACAAAATATGAAATTACAGATATTGGAATATTTACAGTATTTCACACATTTTTTTAATATTAATGTTGAAGAATTACTTGCATCATAGCCAAAACTGTAGGAAATCAAGTATTTAGGAAAAGGAAAGAAATTAAGAAAAAGTAATTTAAAAAGGAAAAATAAATAAAGGAGAGAACGAAAAAATAAATGATGACAGTATATGAATAAGTGTATATACCATCTATATATATTTTCCAATGGAGTCAATATATTATATTTACTTTTTCCCAACCAAAACCAGCAAGGATACAGTTCATTTTTCCCATCATGAAGTTGCATATACACGACACATAGATAGGGAGTCATGCTTACCATTTCACAGGACACTAGGAATCCTATGCATTATTAATTATATAAAATGGAAATCATAGAATGATGGATTTGAATTTTTAACAATTCAGTAAAAGATTGAATTTTTAGTATACTAAAACAATATTTTTTATTAAAATCACATTTCATTGTAGCGTATATTCCAGGTATGCATCAGTAAAAATCAGCATGTACATATTAATTTCACCACTAAAGTTAAGTTCATATTAAGTACATATTAAGTACATTATGTACATTAAGTGCATATTAAGTTCACCACTAAAAGTACAGTTTTGGACTTAATTATGTAGTTGTCCCATTTTTCCTTTTTCAATGGAAAGGAGATTTTTAAATGAAATGTAAAGGACAGTTGTTCTATGACGTGAACAGACTGGGAAGGGAAGGGGATGAAAAAAATATTCTTGAATTTGGAAAGTGGCTGACTTTGTATTTTCATCAAGGAGGACATTCTTGAAAAAAATATATATATATTATTTCCAATAACAATGCAATATATATCAAACTATAGATCATATATATGAAACCATGCATGAACAAATATCCTTTACATAATGACATATTATTAACACATATTTAGTTGATATGTGTATTATAATATATATGATACTTTTTTTATATTTAAGGTCAAATTTATCTGTTTAGAAAAATCTACCAAATTCCACTATCTATTGTGAAAGCAAATAATTTTATCAGAACTTTTGTTCTTTATAACAAGTCTAATAAAAGAGTTTATTACAAGATTCATGTAGATTTATTTTTGAACTAAACCAGGGGAACCGTCTTCTTTCACTCATGAAGGAAATATTTTGGTTCATGAAGAGCACAAACAAGGGTTACTGCTTTTGGCTATAGTTGGGCATTCCAGGGCTCTGATCTTCATTATAACATTGACTAGTTATAGAACATGAGTAAGCCACTTAAATACATAATATGTTAAGCATATTAATATTGACTATTTCAAGAATAGATGAAGTAATGTATATTAAATGTTCAGTGTATATATTTATATTTAGCATATAAATGGTATTGCTTATTTTTATTAAACCAGAAAAAATGAACTTAGGAACAGCTATTAAGAATTGCAAGATCAGATACAAGAAATTTATGAATCTCAGTGTGGGTTTTTAACTACTTTCAGTCCCTCTTACTAATACTTCCAGAGTTCATTTGAGGTCTTTATAGTAGACAGCAGGTGAAATACTAAACGGTTTCAAGTGGTACTGGGTTCACACAGGTAGCCAAGGATGGCAAGGTTGGGGATCCAGATACAACAATTAATCTTTATAGGAAACAGGCTGATTGATTTGTTAAAGAGAAAGGATTTCAGTTTAATTCCCTTTGCACCTCTTCCTCTGCCTGGTTTCCTGTTACATGAAACTCTAAAATAGCTATTATCACCATTTGTTACAAAACTGATGCAGAATAATCGACCTTGTCCCTAGAGAAATTACACGAACAAATTCCTTAATTCTGAAAAATTATTCAGAGTCCAGAAGGGGATTCCACATGCTCTCCTAGTTTTTCATTCATGCTGGATAATTCATTTTCTGGCTTAGGTATATTTATGCTATCAGTGGGGTCAGTGGGGTGATGATGAGTAGGTGCCAATCATGAGATATTGGGCGCTATCACAGATCAGACTGGCGTCATGCTGTGAAAATGAGGAACACCTCATTTTCCTACCTTATTAGTCCCCAGAAAACTGGAGACAGGATAAGCATAGGAACCTCTGAAGAGTGATAAGCTCCGCCATCCCTCCAATGTTACCAAAGGAAACATTCCTTTAAGAAATAGCAATCATTTTGTGTGATCCCCTTGTCCCCAATTACCTCACAGGAACCAGTAAAGTTAACCTGTTAACCAGTTTTATTACACCTTCACCAATTTGGCTTCCTTTGAAATTCATCATGAATTGTGCTCTGTTCTCTATATATACCGCTTTCTTTGTTTAATAAAGTATCGCTGGTTCATCACCTCCTTTTGATCCTTAGCTCCTAGATAAGCTAAGCAATCTTCTTTCATCCATCCTTTCTTTGTACACTGCGTTCAGCTCTCAACATTTCTGGCGCGCAAAGCAATGAGAAACTTGCCATTTTTCGATGATATGAATTTCTTAAATTTGATGGGAAGATCCTATGATTCATCACTTTTTGTCACTCCCCCCCTTTCTTTTTTCCTGGATAATTCAGTGGTAAACACACTGAAAAACTATAGATTGCAAGAAAGCAGGCCAGAGCAAGGGGATGTGTATTGGAAGCATCATGAGGAAAGAAAGGTTCTTATTTTCTAAGTACCACAATATGGTTCCCTAGATGAAATGTATTTCCCAAGAGATAAGCCAGAATGCAAATAACCTGTGTTAAAATCATCCAGCAGACTGAGCTACTATTGGTCTGGGTCTGCTTCTAATTATGACATGGTACCTATTTTAGTGCTTACCACTAAGGCATCCTAAAAATGTTCTATTTATCTATTTTAGAGACAAAATAATAGAGGTTAATCAACTTTATTTAAAATGTAATGTTTATGTATTTTCTTGGTAAATTTACTCAACTGTCCACCTATGGTAAGGATGATTTTCCAGTGAGATGCCATCTGAAGCCAGAATCGTCCTCAAAACAGTAGTGGCCTGTGTCAGTCCTCCCAAATGATCCCGTGGTAAAGTTTTCTGCTGATTCTGTCCAACCTTTTGACTCTGCTGAGGTTCATCTCTTCACTAGTGTTTCCATCTCCCTACTAGACCTGCTTCTTCCAACTTTGTACATAATGTCTTTGCTAAGAAAGCAAGACTGTGACAACAGAGAAATGGGATAACAGGTTGGTGTTTGCTACTTTCAAAGCTTAATTGCACTGCTCTTTCTTAATTCTATCACTCCAAGTTCACTTTGTGTTTTAGGTTCTCATCTGTAATGATATTTATTTTCCATTGGTTGTTATGTAAATTACTGGAATGAAGGCCTGATAAATATGGAATATAACAGATGCAAAATTAGAAACAAATTAGGGGTTAAATCCAAACAATATTGAAAGGAATATCACTCCCATTAGCTAGATATTGGATGAGGATATCTTGTATAAGCTTGGCAGGATTTACATGCTAGGAATCTAACATTATTTAAGAAAACCTGAATCTAGTTGTAATTATTTCATTGATATGTTACAGGATACAGTAGAGGTATCTCTCCATCAAAGGTCCTCTTACTTTTGAAGCACTTAACTGTATTCATTATGTTGATGTTTACTAATCAGTATTTTAGACTGTGTCATTTAACAAAATACTAAGCAAATTCAACTTTATTTCCATTTTACAAGAGAAATTAAGTGCCTCTGTCAAAGTTGCTGACTAGCCTCAGACTCTAGTCTTGAGTAGGGTGTGTTTTGAAGCAGCATTGACTTTCCCAAGGTGTCCTCATCATTGCTTCAATTATTTTAGGAAGAAAGGAATAGCCAGTTTTTCAGCAAACAATCACATTTCAGAAATGTTGCAATTCTAAAGGCCGAGTCAGAAATCTAAAATAGAGAAAAATGAAGATATGCAAAGGTTAATGTCCAACCTCAGAATATCTGAGAATCCATTTTCCCTTGAGGATCGTAGATTTAAGTATTATAAATTCTACAAAGTCTTGCTGTTTTCTTACTCTATCTAAAATAATAGGGATAGTAACTAGGTAACGGAATCCCCCCCATCACTTTGTTTTCTATAAATGGGTATATTTTATAAAACATGCATATGATTACTTTTTTCTATCATATCATTGTACAGAGATTTTTATACCTCCCTTTAAATTATACAGTACATCTGTACTTTTTTGTACTCGTGAGTCACAAAATGCTTTTATAAATGGAAGTGTTCACAAAAGAGATTTCTAAATGCTGATTTCTGTAACTACCTGTTATATAAATCAGGAATGTTAGCAGAATCTTGAAGATATTGTTTGATGAGATCAGAGGGAAAACATACAGTTTAATATTGTCAATAGAATTGCATAGATAGCTGAATATGAAAGCATCCCAAAAGAACTTTCTTTTATATAATGGGAACCACAACTAGGAGTAATACCTCAGAGAATGACTCAGATGAATATGAATGGAAGTGGAGATGGGGTTTTTTCAGTTAAAGTTTCTTGACAGTTACTTGATATAATGCAGATTTCTTTAACAGTCACCCAGTTCTAATATTGAGATAAGGCACATCTCCATCCTCTTCATTTCATGAAATTTGAGTATATATACACCTGCCTAGATATTTTCTGTTTGTTTATCTACAAAATTTAATCAGGTCTCTAGAAAAAGCAACAGCTCATAAGGCAGTTATGATATTTCAGTTTAATGCAAATCTGCTGACTTAATTGCTTCCAATAGCAACATAGGCAGCATTTCAAAATCTTCAGGATCTGGGTTCATCTAGGAAATGTTAGTACATTTTTTACACAGCACATTGGAAGAATGGTTTACACCAAACAAACAAATAAATCAAAATGTTATACTTTCTAGAGTGTGGATTTAAGTTTGCAAATGAAGGTAAATTAAAATTAAGAAGTAGATGAACTTCTTGATTCCATAGTATATTTCAAGTGGAATTATCATGGACATGAAAATGTGTCTTCTTAAAATATTTGAATGTGCTATTTTGAAACATCTATAGTAATATAATAATATATATTTGATACATAATCTCAAACTACAAATCCAAGGTGTCTGTTCTCATGTGATTCTTGGAGCAAATTACTTCTGAAAGCTGTGATATTTTTTATATTCCTTATTTCAGAGACTCTTATGGTCACATGAAGAAATAATATGAGGACTACTGGGAGAACTAATATATGCCCAGACAATGCATAAGAATATCATTCAATAAGAATGTAGAAGGAAGATTCTCACAATTCGAGTCTATAAATTACCAATGTGGATTCAAACTGAACATCAAAAAATAATTTAATGCATATAATTGGATATTATTGAAGTCATTAAAATCAGTGTTTTAGTACTGTATTTGTGTACATGTTAATAGTTATGTGTACATTTTTATGTGAAAAAGACAATGACAGGGCTTGTTTTATAATCATTTGATTCTTTTCTCACAGAGACTATCTTTATAGTGTATGCTGTTGCAATTCATATTTGCCTTGCAGGACTGATCCTATTTCCCTTCTAAATGTTCCTTTTCCATACCTTAATATATTCTCTTTACTTGAAAACTTAAATATCTTAATTCAAATATCTGGGATTTTACAGGCTTGTTGAGATATAGCCAGTTGTTTAGAGGATCTATTGTGAGATCCATTTTTTTATTGCTACATCTCTATTTTGCTAAAATTAAGACCCCTATACAAATATTTTCTCTTTGTGTTTATTTTTCTTATATATGTCATCCATGTTCATAAGATCATAGTTGCATCTATTCAAATGCAAATTGCTTATTCTTTTATAGTTCTGGACCAGCACATTTTTCATCCCAATTCAGCCCCTCTGTCCAGTTTCTCTTTTCCACTCTCAAGGGACAACAGAACATTTTTGAAAGAAATTATTTTAAACCAGATCAGCTTCACTCACATACAAAATGAACCAATATTCCTTGTAGTCTTACCATAATTGTCTATAGAGTTCATTTTTGCAGTCTCAAAAGCAATTAATTCATATATGCTTTTCTTTCCAAAACCTGCTGGCAATTTTAGACTCTCTTGTTGAGATTGCTTTTTACTTTACTGAAAAAATGGAAGGCTTTTAATTGGAAATCCCTTTCTTCTCCCACAATAAATCAAAACATCCACTTCCTTTACTTATTTTCTATTTTTGCCCTTCAATAGCAATTTATTCAAAATCCTCCCTTTTATGAATTGTCAAGTTCTTCATATTCTAGATTTTTTCCTTGCATGGTTAGTCAAGGGTTCAGAAATTGGAATGGTCCTTTCTTTTTGTTGTTGTTGAAATGTAAATATGATTTTCTCAAATAGTTATTGATAAAACATTATAAGCATTAAGAATTTCTCATTCTTAAGGAAGAATAAAGGGTGAAAACTTCATTTGCTTCATATGTATCTCCTTCAGTTACCACACTTTGTCCTTTGCCTATCTGCATACTAGTATTTCTTGAAAAATATCATTGATACTGTCACTAACCTGTGTACCTGATTCTTCAACCATTGTACTTGAGATTTTTATCTAAATCACTGTAAGAAACTGCTCTTGTCAAGGTCAGTAAATGCAATTGCACTATATTTTTCTTCATCTTCTAACTGCATAGCTCATTTGACATATTTTATAGCTTTCTCCTATTTAAAACTGCTTCTGGTCTTATTGTGAGATACAGCTCACTTTTAGGAACTCTTCCTGTCTCTTAGGATGTTATTTTAAAACCTTGCTTGAAAGGGACTTACTTGCTCTTTTCTCAATCTTAAACATTTCCAGTTGCATAAGATCCTCTCAAATACTACTGTTCTTGGTAGAAACCCTTGATAATATGCATATCAGCACTTGAATTTCGAGAATTATGTCGGATTTCAGTGGAATTTCTTGGTTCCTTTTAAACCAGATGAATCAGTGTCACCTCCTATCACAATTTCTGTATTTCATACACTCATATGATACACCTGTAAAATATACACCTGTATATACACCATATACACCTGTAAAATAATCTTACTTTTATATTTATGTCTGTACCAGTTTATACTCTCACCAACAGTGTATTAGGGAGCTTTTTTCTCCACATCCTTTCTGCACTTGTTGGGGACTTTACATTTTCTAAAATACTGTCATTTCTCCTTTGATTTGCAGAAAACCCCCTTCTATAAATGGCAATTTTATTAGAGTACTTTGAATAGTTGCTCCCACAAGTAATTCACTAGTTCTATGACTTATAAACATAACTAAAAGTTTGCTCTCTCATCTCAGTCTGCTAAGCAGCTCTTCTCCGATGTAGCTTGTAGAATTAGTCCTTCCATTCTGAGTTTGTCTGTCTTAGAGCCCATGATTTTCAGTTGCAAGAATATGGGACAGAATGTGTAAGATGGGAGCATTGACTCTTCACTCCATTTTAATTCATTGTCACATTTCAATTCTAATTATATTTCAGCAGTGAGGTCTTAGTCACAGGACTCACATGACGACATATAGCTGCATTTTCAGCCTACTGATAATTGCACTTAGACTGTTTTGTGTGTCAAGAAGGGAAAAAGGGCAGATCAATATACCCAGTGAGGCAAATATACAGTTATTTTTAAATAAAGTCAATAAACAACAATTAAGTCATGACACACAATTCCATAAATAATCTTTAAAAAAAACTCAGTGATATTAAAGATAAAGAACAACAGTGCATATCTCAATAAAATCTTACTGAGGACAAAATTATGATAATCACTAGTGATTTTATATTTCTGCCATTATGTATAGGAGAGAAGAAACAGTATAAATATATATGTATTTAACTATGAAATACTGTTAATCTATTTCTGATCATGATTTCACATGAAATTATTAGCTTAAGTAAATGTGTGCTCATCAATTAAAAATAAAATGTGATTGAATTAATTCAAAATCTAGTTTTCACATCAAGAATCATTATCTAGATGATATTTATTATGTTTAATTAGCCATGTGATATCACTGTTTCCACTTCTAATAGTCAACTTGTTGTCTGTCTTATTTCCAATTCTTGAAGTCAGGGCACTTTATATCTTTTAGATTATCTTTTTGATATTTTGAAAATTTCAATATTTAAAAAATATTTAATGACTGAAGTATTATTGATTTGAATGTTTTAATCAAGCTTATATGTTCAAATAGAGATGTATACTATTGAATGTTGCTAAACATGTTCCCAAGTATTCAATAATATGAAATGCATTAAAAAGTGACTTTGATCCTATAAACTCAAACCAACAAATAAATTAGAGCTGTTTTCTGGAGAAACAGTTGCTATTTTATTTTCTCAGGTATGTATCTAATAGGGAAAAGATCATATGACAGATAAATGTTCACTAATCATTTTTCTGTGTGAACACATTATTTGGATAAACAACTGATAGATTATATCTCATCATTTGAATCAGAAATTCATTTGGAGGAAGAAAAAGTGTTTATGAATGCTTGAGCTGAGCCTGTCAGCAAAATTATTTGCATAATTATATTGTCTGTTGATTCATTTTCCATATTTCTTTGGATAGAGCTTCTCCTGAGTTGATTAAAAGTTCCATTTTATAGTCTATTTGAATTCAAATGTTGCTTTAGAAATTCTGCTTTGATTGGACATTCCATTAGATATTCCCCCAAGGTTATTTGTAAGAAAAAGAAAGAGAAAAGTATAAGAAGGGTAGAACCTGGGGTTTTCCATGTTACCTTGATCTCTGTCCCATCGATTAGCTGGTTGCAAGTTCATATTCTGTGATATGCAGTTGGGAGACAGTTCAAATTTGTCATGTGTAAATTCTCTAAGATTGGGGACACCCTTGAAAACTAATGAAATGGAATTAACCTATGAGGCTCAAGGTTTCCCGGCAAAACATTGGCTGAACGTTCATCTGTATCAGAAATCTGCTATGAGATTCTCTTAAATGACAATATACCTAAATTTCTGGATTTTTTTTTCCAAACAGATATGGAAATTCTTACTTCTAACTCCTCTAGTCTGCTGCTCTAGGAGTATAGATTCTCCTCAATAGGATTCTCATCTGTTGGGAACCTAACATTGCAGAGTTATTACTACTAAGGGAGGAAAAATATGGGAATTTTTGTTGTTGTTTTTGTGGGATTCCATTCTCTTAGTGCTCACTATCTTCATAACTCAAGAGGAGCACTCTTTTTAAATCAAAAAGAATGCCAAAGAAAAGTCACTTTCCTAATTTGTGCATTCTTTTGTCCATTCCCTACTCCAATGAGTATCTCTTTGTTGCCAGCTTCTAGCAAGATCCTGCATAGAACAACTCCTTTTCTGTGTGCTTAGAGAACATCAATGCAGTGAACTAGAGGGCACAGTAAACTCTGTTGGTTTCTCAAGGAATTCACAGAAAACTGGTGGTTCATTAGGAGTTTGCTATACTGATAAGTAGAAGGCTTTCCAGGCAGAACAAACATCAGAAAGAGTGTGAGCAAGATGCAATAATGTGAGCATATGAGAAACTATACACTCTGTAGAAGAATTGATTGTGAAATTCTGAGTAAAATGTCAGTTAGATAGGTCAGGTAGCCAGACATTAGTTCAATGAATCATTCTTCTTCTCTTATGTCTTTCTTCTCCTAGGCTTGAGATTCTTAGTACATGGAGGGCTAACAGGGATTTTCGGTTGACTGTTAGCAACCAGCAAGTGACTCCTTTGGAACTTAACTCCCACATTTAGTAAATAGTTAATGGGAGGCTGGCTGTAAACAACTTTCTCAAGATGTCCATACTGGGGGTTAGGTTATAGTTACTATGATTTTTGAGTAAAGGCTTGACCTCCATTCCTCACCCCTTTGAGCTAAACAAAGAAACAAGCAAAACATACTTGATCTTTATAGAAACAGGCTGCCCTGCCTCTGTCTTTAAGGAAGTGATTTTTGAAAGCATAAACTAAGCATATTGTCCAGTAACATAGTTGTCACACTCCTTCTGCAACAGAAGGTAAGATGCTGGCATGTGGCTTATTCCACAGTGGTCTAATGCAAGCAGTCACCATTTTTGTCTGTCTAATTTTTGGTTTATGATGATAGTAACAGTCTTAGACTCAGTAGTTTGGAAGTGTCAGATTTTGTCCGTCTTCAATATAGTGAAACAAGGTAAGTTCTTGGTGTTGTTCCCCATAGGTGATTTCTACAGGTCACATGAAAGTGCTGTTAACTTCTAACTCAAGGAAGGATTTCAGCTTGAAAAAGTATGGAACTTTAGTGTGATAGTAAAGGTACTCAAGGTCCAGAGTAAAGAAACAAGCAAACAACAACAACAACAACAAAACTGATAAAAAAAATTCAAGGTTTCTCCTAAGCAATTGTATGATTCGGATTTTAAAAGCATGGGTCTGAAAGCAAGACTTGGATTGAATTACCTTTTGTTGTTCTCCTACATACTGACTATGGCATGCATTATGAGTATTGTGAAAACTCAAAAGATGATATATATATATATATAAAACAATTTTTATTAATGTGGGAGACTTAAGTTCAAAATAAAGTTTAATATTTTTATTATTTTCATAATTTGGCTTACACTCTTATTTTATTTTTTTGAGAAATGTATGTATGCACAGTCTGTGTGAATACAGTGAATTCTGAAAAAGAAAGGGGGAAGTTTCTTTCATAATAAACTAACTTTAATCCAAATGTATGATCTTAGGTTTTAGAATAGTGAAGAATTACAAAGTTTATTTTTTTCTTTTAAAAATGTTTGTGAAAAATCAAAAATAGATATTGGTTTAGAGTCAGAAAGTAATAGGGAAATTTCTGATAAACAGTTGACTTAGAAAAATGAAAAATACTGAGATAGAAAGGGAAAAAAATCTTGAAAATACTTATATTTCTATCCCCAAATTCTCTGATCAACTTAGATTTTAGAAGCAAAGAAAATACAGGGAATACTCACACAAATGTAGTTTTTGTATTTATTATGATGTGGTACTTTGATTGTACCAGAAAACCAAAACTGATTTATTAACTTACTTGGTGGTATATATTAAATCAATAAATTGAAGAACTGTCTAAGTAAAAGAATAACCATGTGGAAACATAATAACAGACTTGTTAGTAGAGGTTGTTAGGTCAATATAAGATAATCATTCACAATGTGTTTGCTCCATTATGGTAACAAATAACTTCCAAATTTTTTAATAGTGTAACATTAGGCAGTTTATTTCTTGCTTATACAGAATTGCTGAAGGTCTGGTGACTTCTCACACTCAATATCCTGCAAGTGACTCTCTAAGAATTCAAGCTACTTTCCTCTCTACCTCCTCCATTGTCACCTCTGAAGGGCAAAAAAGGGATGTAAGAGACCCACTAGTTCTATATATTTCATACTAAAATGAGATATCACCACCTGTTCCAACCCTGACTATAAAAAATATGCCTTCATCATAACTACAAGGAAATGTTGGAAATATTTTCTTCCTATGATGTATAGAAGACATAGCACTCTCATGATTACTCAGGATCAATATGATGGACCAAAAGAACAAATCTGGATCATAATTTCAACTTACAATGTTTAATAATTGTGGTCAATAATTATTAATCATTAGCAATTACTAATCATATTAATTATTAATAATTATTAATTGTGTTTAATAATTATGGAATTTAAGTAACAAATCTACTAAACCAGAGTCTGCAATAAAGATGCCTAAATTGAAAAAAAATGCATTAAGTGCATTAAACTTGTAAGTAATGAGTTGGGTTACATAGAGACATAGAGATACATTCCCAGGCATGTATGAGTAGCACAGTACTTATACATTTCCTCTCTTGCTCTCTGTAGACTAGTCATTTGTTTTGACTCCTCAAAGCTTGCTCTACTAGCTACATGTTTTAAAATCTAATATAGAATACACCTTTTTCAGCATGAAAATAATAATATATAGAAAATATATTTTATCTCACCCATAATTAAAGTACTACAAACCAAAGCAGCATGAGATTTCTCATTTGCTAGATTGTTAGCATAATTTTATTTAGGTTGTTGAGAAATGTGCATTGTTATACATAATTAGTACATATTTTTACAAGTTAATATAATTTTAAAGAATTATTAAAAAGTTGACAAATGTAAAACTATATACATTTATTGTAATAGTCTATCATTATGCACTCACCAAAATAATTATATTTCAACACCAAAATATCAATGTAGAAAATATGTTTTAGTACTCTGAGCTATTAAAGAATACAAATCCATGAATAAAATAATATTGGCAACATTCTAAACAAGCATTAATAGAAAGGTGATTAGTTAAGTCATATTGATTCAGTCAATGAATAATATGCAGAAGATGAAAAGCAAAACAATTGAAATAAAAAGTGCATGTTCAGTTACTAAGGCACACATAGGTAAAAATCTATGGTGAATAACTTACATTTAGTGGGAAAAAGCAAATACATGCCTATATATGTATATGAAGCGACTTTTCTGGAAGGATACCTTATTGAAAATGATCATTTTTAGAGATAAGTGGGATGGGAAATCAAGGATGATTAACACATTTTTTCATTTGTAACATCTTTACACTGTTAAATATATTTTTTCAATATATGGATAACTGCCATGTTTTTGAATAAAAAAACTTACTAAATTATTTTAAATTACATTTTTATGAAATTTTCTAAGACAGAAGATTTTTAATGTTCTCCTTAGAACACTGAATCCTATATTTACACGTATTTTATATTGTGTAAACTCTCCACCTTTATTTGAACTGTTGTCCTCAGCAGAGTTTTTGCACTTTTCCCTGTGTTCTTACATACTGAACTCATCCTTATTAAGTTGGTAATTCTGCTGTGAGGGAGTTCTTGGTATTTTAGGATCATGCACCTAAAATTAAAGTCACTGTTTTGTGAAAGAATTATATTATTTTTTTAAGGTTTTTGATTGGTTTAGAGGTATTTAACTTGAACTCAATTATACATCCAGAAATGAAATAATGGCCTCACTTGTATTCCATTTTCATTTTGCTGTGTTATCTGTACTAATAGTTTATAGCTACACCTACTTTGACTTCAACATTAGTTGATTTTCCAACTGGCCATAACCTTCAAATAAAGCATATATTTTAAAATTGTGACTGCTGCTTTAAGAATTAGTGACCAGGTGATAAGCAATCAGATGTAATTTATTTAAATACTGTAAATTATCTAAATACTGGGAGATAATCTCCTGTATTTAGAATTTCAAGAACTCATTAAAGAAAATAAAACCCTGAACGTTTTTCCAAGAGTCATTAGGCTTTTTCTTCCATCATATTTTGTCCTCATCTTTCCTTTTTTATTTTTCTAGCAGTTCCAATGAGTCATGCAAAATATGTAAATACCTGATCAGAGAAGTTGCTTAAGAAATGTCTCAGCTGAAACCAGCTCTATAATGTGAGTGCTAACTGCTTAACAAGTCAAGGGTGTAAGGAGCTATGAATAAAGAGAAGACATTTTGCCATGAATTATTCAACTAACCATAGGATGCTGTTATCTCCACTCCAGTGACTTTTAATTGCACATGTAGAATTCTGCTTATCTGGCATTCAATTTGATGCCAAGGTGCAGCTAGTCCAAGCAGGGGGAGGCGGGAAATGAGGATTTCATCAAACAGGCAGCTGCCAGTCACAAACGCATTAAGGAGATGGAATAAGATTGTAACTGAAAAGCCAGAAGACAGAAAAAGACTTGGCAATGGATGATGGGTAAGAATTTGTGACATGAGTTTTTTTCTTTTCTTTCATCTTGGTGGGTGTTGTTAAATCTCAAGTGAAAAGTAGAATTGCATGTGTTACCTAAATCTACTTTATATCCTTTTTTTTAAGAGACCTACAGCTGATTCTAGGGCAAAGATAACACTTTGCTTTTTAAGCCTCTCAGAATACCAAGTATTCTTTCTTTTTAAATGGGGCTTTGACTTAATTTTATGAATCTGTTAGTTTTGATTCTGAAAGTCTATTTACAATAGCTTTGTTAATCAAGCTGCATACATTTTCTAAAACTTTTTCCTCATCCCAAATTCCCAGAGGAGTTGTCTTTTGACATCTGTGCTAAAATTTTTCCAGAACAATTTAACTGCACATTTACATATTTTTGTATTAACTTGAAAGGTCTATTTGCAGCCTTCCTCACAATAGATGGCTCTTTTATATTATTTTATGTATCCAATTAAAGATTTCATTGCATACACAATGAACACCTATAACTTCCTATTGCACTGAATAGACTATAGGGAATTTAGTGGTTACAAGAATCCACAGATAAGCACCCTTAATGTATGGAGCTTAAAATTTAGTGCAAATATAGACATATAACACATGGATACCACATGGCTATTCAACATGAAAGACTGATTCCAGACTTACTGAATGTCCTATAAAGAGCTGAAATATCTAGGACTTTCAGAGAGAAGGGTCTAGAGAAAGTGGAAGTTAAATCAAAGGAGACTTTCCTGACAGAAAAACATTCTCTGAGACAGGATGTGTGCTTATGGAGTAGGCAATCCAATTAGTAAACAGTTATGGCAGACTTGGAGGACTTGAAAGAATAGAAGTCTTAAACTGCTTTTAAGGAGATCAGAGTACAAAGGAAAAATGGCAAACAATAATTGTGAAGTGTCTACACTTGGTTAAGTGCCAATTTATGAAATGTTATATACATACTTAAATGTTATGCTGAACACAGCAGCAAGTCATTGAAAAATTTTAAGTAGGATTGATGATATTATTTCTGATGTAGAAAAGTAGTTCTGATAAGGTCTAGTAAAAGTCCTCAATATATATTTTAGGTAAATTAAATTAAATTTAATTTTTGTTTAAAGACTTAGGTATAAGAGCAAATTGTACTGAAGGCATTATGACAAGTTAATCTATGGGTTGCATACTGAAATATACCCATCAGATGAATTTAAAAAATGTGTCTGAAAGCAAAGGTAAAATTGAATATATCATTAATACTTAAAAATCAGGCCGGGCACGGTGGCTCATGCCTGTAAGCTTCAGCCTATGAAGTGGCTAGGGCTAGGGATCACAGTTCGAGTCCCACCTGGGGCCTGTAGCAAGACCTACTTCCAAAAAAATAGCTGGGCGTGGTGGCATGCACCTGTAATCCCAGCTACCTGGGAAGCTGAGACTGGGGATTGCTTGAGTCTGGGGTACCCTGGGCAATGAAATTCTGCGGTTCCATTGGCAAAAATAGTGAGACCTAGTCTCAAAAAAAAAAAAAAAACTTAAAAATCACTTGTCAATGAAGAGAAACTAGATCATACCAGAACTATCCTCTATACTTAGAAAGTGTTAATCCAATTGACTTGTGAGAGTTTAAAAAAAATCTTTCCATCACCTTTATCTTGAAGAATATTGGAAAATATTTCTTCTCTTCCAAGGGTTTCTTATGAATATTTAGGATCTTGCTAGGCATCTAGTTGTGATGGATCACAAGAAACACTTTGGGATCTTTGACACAGCACTTCTTTAGCACATTATTCTCAACAACAAAAGGTAACTATACAATGTCTGATAGAATTGCTTTGCCCCAATTTTAAGCCATTTTTATAGCTCATTTTCTTCCAATATTTCTTATTTGAATATTTTAATTTTGGAAATTGAAGAGTTTGATTGCAAAATTTATACTTGACCATTTATTTTTCACTTTAGTAGTCACAGTAAATAGATCACAGACAAATATATGAAAATCCGAACTACCTGGCAGCCATAATCAGTTCTATACATATTTTCATAAAGAGGTTGCTAGAAATAATGTTTCCACCAAAAAAGGTACAAAGGTCAATTGTAGTCAAGCATTCATTACAGCAAAGGTGATCAGGGCTATAGTACACTCACATTGAAATCTAATCTACTAATGTTATTGGAATTTTTATTCCTAGTATTAAAAAGTGAGTAAAAGTATAAATTGTACTTGATTATAGATTTAGAAACAAATAAGTGTTAAATGTTAGTGTAAACTCTTATAGAATGTTTTGAGTTTAATTGGTATTTTAATTCAGGTGTCAGCAAATATTTCCTGTAAAAGGCCAGATATTCTAAGCTTTGCCTACCATATGGTCTCTGGTGTGATTACTTACCATAAATAAACAAATGAGCATGACTCTAGTGCAATAAAATGTTGTCAAGAGAAAAACTAGAAAATGAGCTGGAAAGGACACACAGGCTATTGTTTGCTCACCCTGACTTAGGTTATTAGACATTTATAGATATCTTTCAATTTGTCTTGTAATAATAATATAAAGTCAATGTAGTCATTCTACAGATGGGCAAATAGGGTTTTGCAGCAGTTCAATGGCCCAAGGTCCAACAGAATCAGAACACAAGCTCACTCTATCACATTTTGAAGTTTAACTCTTCACCCAATAAACCCAATATAATAACCACCATATAGATGCTTAATGGAACAATAATGTGCTAAACCATTTGTATCTATTACTTCATTTAATTTATAAATCCCTTTGAGGTAGGTACAATTAGCATTCTGTTTTACAAATGAGAAACAAACACCTGGGAAATCTGAGAAAATTTTCCAAGGTCAACAAAAATGTGACTCTTCTTTGCTTGAGTTAATTCATTCTATTTAATTCAGTGACTAAAATAATGAAATCATTCTTTAAAAGTGACTTCAGTGACCTCACAGATATATAAAGGACCAGGCTTGTTTAAAGAGCTCCTGAATTCTGGTGGATGCTTTTGAGATTTGCAATGCTTATTTCTCAATCTGTAGCTTCACTTTGATTGTAACTTGGTTTGCGTTCACTCTGCTTTATGAGTAGTAATTTCATGAAGAAGCGAAAAAGATGATTGTGATGTGCATTTAATTAGAATTTCTAATTAAAATCATCCTAAAAATAAGAAACAGTCAATGTCAATAGAAGAGTAATTGCTAATCTGTAAATTAAGGAAACTGTATACTATGACTTTTTTTTTCCATTGGATTAAAAATTATCCAGTTTAAATTAACAAACCATGAATAAAGGTACTTACCTTGAATAAAGTCAGAATACATCTAGTAATAAGGTTGAATTTTATTTGGCCAAATCTAATTCAGTTAAATCCTGGATATTCTGTAACTGACAATTCATCTTGCTTCACTTTCTCCCTTTTTAAATTCCTTCTTTAAAAATTTTGTGTATATATTTGGTTCTCTTGAACCAGGACTCAGTGAACTTGCCAGGTTTTCATATTTGCATTCCTATGTCTTATATATTCATATATAAGAACACATTGTGTGTATATGTGTATATGAACATGGAAGGCAAGGGAAATGTGTGTACACATTAATATACAACAGTGAGTGTGTCTGTGTGTGTACTCTGTGAAATATGCGATTTAGTAACAATTATCCATCCATTATCTTATATCATCTACCATAGATCTTAGAAAGACTTGCAAACTGACCATAGATGTGAGGCATACCGCATCAGAGGAAATAGATTAAGGTTCAAAATTGTGGGGGCGGGGGGAAGCACAGGGGATTGTGGTGCTGAATTGCAGATGCAATGGTGGTGGGAGCACTACAGGGACTATTTCTGAGAGGAGAAATCAAAATAAATAGATGTAGTGAAAAACTTAAGAAAGACTTTTGAAATTTACCTCAGGGGAAAAGCATCCATCAGGAGCATGATACTAGTTTTCATCCCTGAGACTCCATTTGTAAAATTCTGTTGACTACAACACAAGTATCCGAGGATGGCTAATCTTCTAATTCCAGTACTATCTGAATAACTTAAATAATAGGTACTCCTGCATCTGTTAAGTTTGTATCTGTGGACATGGTTAGAAAAAGAAATAATCCCTGGAAAAAAGATATTTTCTGTGTCCTTGCTCCATATTAATAGTCAAACTACAGTGGGCATAGTGGCGCAAGCCTTTAGGTGGCAGCCTAGGAAGTCACGGCTGGGGCCAGGGATCACGGTTCAAGTCCCGCCTGGGGCCCATGGCAAGACCTAGTCCCAAGAAAATAGCTGAGCGTGGTGGTGCGCGCCTGTAATCTCAGCTACCTGGGAAGCTAAGGCTGGGGATTGCTTGAGTCTGTGGTAGCCCCGGCAACGTGAGCCTGCGGTTCCATGGGCAAAAATAGTGAGACCTAGTCTCAAAAAAAAAAAAAAAAAAAAAAAAAAAAAAAAAAAAAAAAAAAGTAGTCTAACTTAGGGGCAAGTTGTATCTGAAAATGAAAGGTAGATCAAGGATAAAGTATAAGAATCACATTTATTTATTTTTAAACATGCTAAATATGCCCACTGACTTTTAAAATTATTAAGCTTTATTTATTTAAAAAGTGTTTTGTGGAAAAAATGATCAGTAATTAGATTTCTCATATAATCAAACCCTCCCAAAACACATATAGTGTTCCTATTCTTAACATTTGTTTCAATTGATGAACTAATACTGAAATTTAATTATTTACTAAGCTCTATTGTTTATGTTAAGATTCACTGTTGGTATTATATAGTCCTGTGAAATTGAACAAATATATGCCATGTCCACCATTACAGTTTCCTATGAATGATTTCAGAATAGTTTCACTGTTCTAAGTTTCCTGTCTTCCTTTTACCATCCTTCCAAGACCTGACAAACACTGATTTTTTTTGTTCTCTCCATAGATTTGCCTTTTCTGGAAGTCATATAATTAGAATCATT